>JASBWT010000027.1:0-271455 GCA_030039255.1 Naganishia friedmannii
TGAACACTGGGTCGTCGCCAATGGCTGGGTTCACCGATATGCTCGAAAAGGAAAGCAGACTGGCAGCGAGGTCGAGTGAAGGGCGAGGAAACGACAGTGCGCTATTGTAAAACGGTCCGTCGCTCACGTCAAACAGCTTGTTGGATCGAAGAACCCAGCTGAAAACGCGGAGCATGTTGCCAACGATTTTGAAGGTTCTGACATCGTCGGGAGCCATGGTAAACTCGCTCGTTTTGTCTCTATCGATCCTTGCGACCGCCTTGAGGAGCACTCGATCTTTATCGGCGAGCCAGATGATTAAACCTCGTAAATCTCCCCTCACCAATCCACACTCGTCCAAATCGTAGATTTGAAAGCCGACATACGCAGTGAGAGACGTCGTGGTCTCAAACGGGAAGGAGATGTGGCGAGATCCCAACTTGATTGACTGCTGCGGTTCGAAAAGCGGGTTTGGATCCTTATTGTTGTGGTATTGAAACGCCGTTGCCTGCTGAATCGGGTTGAATAATCCGTGAACGTGTTCACAATCGAGTAGGACGAGCTGATACAACGAGTTCAAGTTGACCTTGACGAGCGCCGAACTGCTACAGTCTGTGGAGTTGAGGGCTAGGTCAGTGATTCTGTAGAGAACCATAACCTAGTTGTAGTAATGACCTATCAATACCATTGCTACCACGTCATTGTTCTCCTCATCTGTTCCTTGTGATGCCATCACGTCTTCCGCCATCACAAGCTTGGCCATCACCACACAGCAGAATTGCAGCTTTGCAGCTTTGCAGATTCGCCGCTGCGCAACTTTGCAGATTCGCCACTTCGCAGCTTTGCAGCTTTGCAGCGTTACTTGAAAGACCTCACGTACCCGGTCTCCCAAGAGGATCTGTCTAGCTTGGATAACTATATATAGCTGGCACTGTGCCCCATTTTGTAATAGCTCTTATGCTCTACGATTCACCCTTTGATTACCTCTTAATTACGAAGCTACCTTGAGTGCAAGACTTTCTCAAGGATTAGCTACCCTTGTCTTTCACCATAGGCAAATAGCAGTTCCGTCTTACGTAATAAGGATATTAATATCTTGTGCTAGGATCCCAATACAACAGCGGTACTGCGATACGTATATTACGTAACACTGATTACTGGCCCGCGACAGATTCGTTCGATTGTGTAGAGTAAAAGTGAAAATGAAACGCAACCGCAAACTCACATTTTGTCCAAATCTCTCGCACACGCCTCGGTGAAATGTCTACAAGTGGCATGACAGTCGAGAACCCCAAAGATCGTCCAGTAGGAGGAGGTAGAGCGGCGTAAGCCACTGTGCCTGGTACGGACACTGTTCGACTTGGTCTGAACGCCAGGATAGCATTGCATCCATTCTGAAACTCTTCCAAATTCATTGTCCTACACGGCTTCTTCAACGTAGGCGTTTGTAGGTTGCAGGTTCTGACAGCCGGGTTTAAAGGCAAGTTTTGCTTCAACACTGCAAAAGTTGTCGACGCGGACGGGAAAATGTCCCGATTGGCAAGTGACGACATGTGTAAAGAGCCCGGTAACGTTGTATTCGATCAGTATAAAATGTATTATTATACTAACTGAGAACAGTACAAGGTCTAAAGTGGGATCAGTCAGAAAGGATTATCCTTCACGATTATTGGTGTCTAATAAGGTAAACGGCTAACTTACTAGATAATATATAGAAAGCTGATATAAGCAAACCTAAAGGTATTATCTATAGTTGTAGTTAGCACAATCAAGAAGGCGCTTCTTGGAGAGTTAGAGGAAAAGCGCGTTTTCATAAATCATAGTGGCAAAACTTACTACAAATTGGCCGATCTTATATAGACGTTAGAAACGGGTGGCGAGGCCTACCCTGCGCAAGGGCTCCTAAGGAGACCTTGGCGTACAACCTACATTTGTCACTTTGTTCCGAAAATGGCACAAAGTGACAAAGTAACAAAGAATGACAAAATGACAAAGTGACATAGAAAACTATGTCACTTTGCTATTTTCAGTACAAAGTGACAAAAGCATAAAAAGACTTGCCAGGCTCGAACCCAATTCTATAACTAAACTAGACTTCCAAATAATACTACAACAAAGGTGGAACTATAGAAGAAGTGCACAAGTACAAAGTAATAAGCAAGAGGACGAAAAGGGTAAAGTGTGAAGTACTTACAACATGCCTCTGGCGATTGTCTTGCCATGGCCGCGAGGAGCGTCTATGGTATCGATCCCACAGGCAATTATGGCAAGCGTCTCCAGATACTGCCACTGTGCGTTCACTAGTCCCTTGGTCGTGGCGTCCACGCCGTACTCCTGTTGCTGAAAGTCTCCCAATCTGGGCTGGAAGAGTGTTTGGACGGCATCCGTTTCCTCTGTGCGGACTCCGTATGAAATGGTGATATTGTCGAGGGCGGTTGCGGCAAACAAGACGATCCAGTACTCTTGGATCACCCTCGTTCCAGCAGGCTGTAGGTTCAGCATGTACTTGTAATGCGGCCGGGCATTATTCTTGGGACGTTTCTGTCTCTCCGAGTTGTATGACAAGACTCTCTGCAGTATTCCCATGTGACCCGACGTATTGGCAGTGTGACTGGTGGACAACGAGGTGTGTTTCGCTGCACCTTTTCCGATGTAGATACGGTGTTCGAAACCCTCTGGAGTCTGTACCCATTGATACTGCGCGTAGATGCCGTGGCATTTTTCGAGACGTCCCATGCTTTCATCTGTAATGAGACAACACTTTTGGAATAGCTCCTTTGGTACCGGGCGGTCGGGAAGGGCTGTACGTATGGCCTCCAGCAGTTGAAGTGAGGGTTCCGCAAATTGAAAATGCATAATCATCCAAGCCGGATTCTGGGGGATCGTTTCTCTCCACTGTTTGCAGAAGGCGAGGAGAAACTCGTCGTTTCGAATGTCGCAACACAACTGCTCGACCCATTCGTGAAACCGATTGGCAATCTGTAAAGGCATGGCTCCTGTTGGCCATGGTTTTAATGTCCAGTCGGTGCGTTTGTCCAAATTCGAAACAAATCTAACCCTGTCCTTTGGCGGCATGATCTGTAAGGAAAGATCGTTTATTTACTGGTATTGCGCGAAGAATGGGTAGAACGTACGAGGAGTGTAGTGATGAAGAGAAACAGGCAGATGTAGCGTTGGTCGGCGAGCTTTCACGTTGTCAGACGATGGGATATCAAGACTATAACATAGTCTACATGATGGGCACAACAGAATGACCGCGATCGGAAAGGATGTTTCATCTCTCGTTTCAGCTTTTACGATTTTTCAAGCGTGAAAGAAACTCATGATGCTTGAGAAACACTCGTCGGCTACGCAGCAGGTATCTTCTGACAACGATAATGGTGGCAGCGATCAACTTGACTGTTCATCCTTTCCCACGTCGCACTCTCCCGTCTTTCGTCTTTCATCTTTTTGGCACCGTTATCGAACAGTTGTTGCAGGAATGTGATGTGAATGACCGGCATCGCAGAGAGAATCCCTTCTAGTGTCCAGGTTTTCGAGACTTTGAGAAAAAGCTGCGAAAGATAGACCTCGTATGAGGCGGGCCATCGCAGAGTTCTCCCAATGTAGAGTCTCTCGACAACATCCATATCCTTCATCTTCAGCTGCATTTCTGGCGATGTACAGAGACTGTAAGATTCTGTCAGCACTCGAAGGAACCCACCCAGTACTACTACTTACAGTCGCAACGCACTCAAGCTCAAATCCACCAACTTCTCCTTTTCATCAAATTCCAAGCTCCATCCATTCTCTTGCAAACCCCTGTCCAACTTCCAACTCAACAACCAGAGCACATGGCCATACACTGGCGCATCCCTGTGATCCGTGGGATCCGTCTCCTTTTGCACCTGAGAATCCGGCACAATATAGCCTGTCTTTTTTCCCGCGTCCTTTGGGCTGTCCTCTTCCGGCGTTTCGAATTCGGTCAACGCTACGTTTCCAAGCAACAGTGTTGTCTGCAAAGTGAGAGAATGCGTGATGCGTCCGAGTCGATACGCCTCTTCCGGGTCAAAATGAAAGGTCGGAGAAGCAATGGAGACTAGGAATGGATTTGGAAGCATCGTAGGTGACCTGCTGGTGGGTAGCTGGAAGAGGAGACCTGCGAGTGCGATGCTTTCGGTGGTCTGTAGTTTCGCCAACGCTTCCACCGCATGAAAGAATTGTCGGTCGAGTTGTTCGTCCGAGATAGGCATGCTGGTGTATGCACTTGGATTTAAACTTGGATTCTAGTTGTCGCGGGCAAGTGGTCTATACTACGTAAGTAGTTAGCACAGCCGTTGTAATGGGTACTTAGCACAAACGATGTACACTTGCTACTTAAGACGATACTGATATACCGTGGGTGGAAGACGAGTGTAGCTAATCCTGAGTAGTCTTGCGCTCAAGGTAGCTTCGGAATTAAAGGTAAATCCAAGGGTGAATCAATAACCATGTAGCTACTTCAGAATAGAAGTGAAAGGCATAGCTATATATACGTATTTGGGAGAGCTGCACGCCTAAGGCAAAATACCTTCTCTTAGGAAGGAGTTGTCCTTGACGCCATGGCAACGGAGTGTCCATGACTCCGTGGCAACAGCGTGCACATGGCTCGGTGGCAACAGAGTGTCCGTGTATCCGTAGTGATTGAGTGTCCTTGAGTCCGTATTGGCGGAGCCCTTGACTGACTGGTAGAGGAGTGGTTCCTGTCAAGTACCATGACTAATCTACTAAGGCGAGCGGAGAGCACAAGTGATAAGGAAACAGATGTCATCATCGATTATATGCTAACAATCGAACCACATCTCTGCAGGAGTAATGCAAACGGTTCCCCTGTCCGAGGATAACCAAATCGAAATCAAAAGTCGCCACTTGTGCGAGCAGAACCAGCGAATCCCAAACTAGCCAAAAATGATCGTAAACCGTTACTTCGACCGTATTCTTCATTTTATTGAACATATCTCCATGCGTATTATGCGTGCAATCCTTTATAGTGCTTGTAGAACCTGCAGTGTGTCGCATCAATGTCAGACAAAGAGGGTGTGGATTTACTCCATGCCGTTGATGTCCATGATTTACGCGGCAGGGTCATCTTTGCAAGCGTCTTCCAACATCTTCATCTCCATTTCAAAGTTAGCGGCCTGACGCTCTAGCAACACCAGCTCAGGATCTTTCTGCGCCTCCATCGTTTCGAGATGTTTTCCCGGCATCTTGTCCATCCAGATGGAATGCTAGCCAGCCAAGCTCCTGAATGGCCAGCTAACGAATGTCGGATAGCACGAGACATCCGCACTTACCTGCGCCTCCAACGCACACAATGCCGTTCGTCGCTCTACCTGCGTTAACTTTGTAGATCTGTTCATTACACAGTCCATTACTCGCATACATCCTTCGAAGCTCCTTCCTTCAATTGCAGCGCTTTGTTGGTCTGTACTCGTACACCAGTAATCATGGCGGTTTTGGCTACTTTGGTCGTCCTAGGTTTCTTGACTTTGTAGAATGCGTCCACTCCGCGAGAAACACGTTGTTCGTCGTATCCTTCCTCGGCTACCTGAAACTCTTTTTGGAAAGTTGCAGCTCCTTTAGGCTATAGTATGTTTGTGAAAGTTGACAGAGAAAGATCAGTCGTCTGTAAATGCCTGATATTGTGCAAGCAGACTTGCAACTTTGGCGGTCTTACCAGTCTTCGCGAATGTCCGATCTTTTGGCATCTTGATAAGTTGATTTGAGCGTCGTGTAGAGGTGTAATGTAGGTGATGTGTATCTGGACCGTGCTCTGCTGCAGCAAAATCCAGCACTTCCAAGCACACATGCGAAGCTGGGAGACATGGGATAAGATGGGGTATCTTACTCTAGACAAGACCTTGAATTGACTGAGATCTGACTGAGACCACCTCGTCGCGTCGAAGCTACGCACTCTCGATCGCGATGCTGACCTCATCAAATAGCCATCAGCTTAGCCATCCATGATATCCTGCATGACTTTACACGACATTGAGCTACCCCGCCATCCATCATTTCGACATGGGCCACACACTGCCTGACCTCGGGATCTTGGCCTGTATCGAACAAGGCACCAACTAGTCTTGCAACCTCTCCACATAGCTCATAGCGACCGTCGGCCGCAGTACCTCGTCCAGCCAACTCCCTTCTTCACCCTCTTCAACCTCGCCGCAAGCAAAAGAAATATCACCATCATATCAGGCGACAAAGGAAACCCCAAAGCAATACAACATGCAGATATAATGCTATCAGCGTGCAAGCTGTCATGAATGACTTCAGTTAGCATGCAGCATCGCTTGGCATCCTGTCATCAGCTGACAGATGCATCGTCGGTCATCGCGGATGTCCGACAAGTCCGTAATCGGCTGACATCAAAAGTGTCAGCCATCACTCGCCGATCGTTTTATCATTTGCAATCCGCGCGCCGCGCGTCGTACGAGTTTTGTTCCAAAGTGATCGAGGTCGCAGGCGACCCCGATCATCGTCTCTTCCCGCGCAGTATATAGCGAGCTCTCAGACTCGATTCCCCCTCATCTTGTAATCCGTTTTGCTCTTCAGAGCAAGATCCTATGTCAAGACTATAGTCACGTATCTTCAACTATAGCTTAGTGGTTCGCACTCACTGCCTTGTCATCAGTCTTAGCCTTAGTCCTGTTCCCTCTTGAGGTCATTGTCGCACCCAAGTGTTGAGTCTTAGCTCAACAGCCTCCCGTTCGTGACAGTCAAGCGATGGATATCTGATACTAGGTTATTCCTGATGTTGATCATCAGCCCGACAGTTGCTCGACTGGACGACTAGTTGCACGCCAACTAATTGACTTTAGATGAGAAGAACATTTGAATATATGCAGTCCACATTTGATTAGACAATCTTTATGCTTGCCTGGTCTTCTGAGGAACCTCTTCTCCCAACGCGTAGGGTTTGGCGGCGCTATGGATTGCGGCATAGGCGAACGAATGCCAGCATATCGCGAATGTGCATTATCCACTGCGAAGTCGACAAAGGATCTTTTCAAAACATTGTATATAGTGAGTACAGTCGATGATGTACTGGGACAGGCCGGAAATGCGAATGCAGTCACTGCCATCATCCTAAAAGTTTCAATACAAGTTTCGGGAATTGTATCCTCATATCGTCGCAAACAGGAGTTTGATGTCCAGGTATCCATAAGCGATTTCTCTGTCAACGATAGCTTACCAATGGAAATCAGTGTCTGTTGTCAGAACAACAAGATATACGTGCCTTGCGACCTACGATAAAATGCATAGGAGACAGACGCCACGCAGTCGGGTAGAGGCAATGCTCACGGACTTTGAACCGTGCAGCGTATCCGCGAGTGTCTCTATAGACAGCAGTCACTCTGACGCCGGCTTGTCCAGGAGGAGTCGACATCATCTCAGCTCCGTGCGAGTAGGTCAACGCAGGGCGCACTTGTGTTGCTTGAGTTGTATGGCGCCTCCTGCTGCTATATTCCGCACGCAGTAACGGGTCCAGGAATCCAAACATTTCGTATTTATCGAACGGCTGGTGCATCGATTCGTCATTGCGATTGATATTCGCGTCCGGGCTGATCCATCGGCAGAAATGCTCCATGTGATACAAGTTGAACTGATCGCTGTCGTCTTCTGCTAGTTTCTGGATTTGTCCACTGCCCCAATGGATGATTGGCGTGTTTTTCCAGGCAACAATTTAATGGTGGGCGCATTTGGCCAGACATGCGTCCAAATCCTCATGGCCGCATCGGTGAAGCCCCCTTGGACTAGAATCAACGTGATATTCAAGTTGTGTGACAAAAGATCTCTCTTCGCTGTCGGTTGGACGATGTTCGGGATTTTTGTAATATCATATCTGTTTGTGATCTCGACAACACTGAGAAGCAGTCCAATAAGAAATTCTGCACTTGGCCTAGCCGTGGCGATGACTTACCGAAATTCACGCCATTGTTGTACATCAAAGTCCAATATATCCGCCCAAACAAACTTCCCCAGAGCGATTACCTGTCGTCTGCGGATGTCGCCAAACAGCGAACGCGACGTAAGATTCAACGTGGTCAACGCCACACAAAATGCAAACAGCTCCAATGAATCCATTCTCTGATTCAAAATCTTGTTTGCCTTGTTAAAAAAGATGGTCTTGGGTGACTCCATTGTGATGGCTGGAGGCGATTCCTTTGTTTTTGCCTTCGCGTTGCGTCGCTTTCTGACGTTCGTGGCAAAGTTTTTTTTTTGCTTTTGTCCTTTCTCGTCTGCGTTTTGGATTTGCCAGTATTCGATCGGGGTTCATTTTGGCGGGCCGTACCTGGGTTGCCGGTCCGCAGCGAGTTCAGGCTCGGTTGTTGATCCTGATCCTTATTCTCCTGGAGTCGCGTAGGTTCGGACGGTCCACCGCAAACTTTGACGTTCGGAAACATCGATTGTGACGGATCATCTATCGCATTACGCTCCGATGATACCGGACTCGTGGGATTCGCCTGTTGTCGTTTGATCGAGGCATTGGGTAAAGCAACAACTTTTACCTGTCGCCTGAGCTTTGTTGAAACAACAAGATCAAGGGGAGAGGCCGTACCTTGAATCGGTACGCCTAAAAACTGAGACGCATCGGAGACTGAGAACTCTCTAGACACCCGCCGAATGCCGCAGCAACAAACAGTTGACACGAATGTCATTGGCTTTGAATTCTCGTTTGGTATAATCCAAAAGGCCGTATGCTTGATCTCTGGCATGTATAATCGCTGCCAGGCCGCAGCTTTTGCTATCTGTCTGGGAGATGCCAGACGCTCGGATGAAAGGACGGGCGGGCACACCATTGTACGCCAAAAACCTTTTCCATGTAGCATGGGCGGGCGTCTTTCGTCCACGCACATGAGGCCTCTTGGTCCATGCTGTCAACGTAGCTCATCTCCCCGCGCCCCTTGACGACTACCACGACCCAGTGATTCGGCTTTGGATTGCTGGCATTCGCCTCGACGTGGTGGATCGGAATTAACTGACGATTTGGATCTTCTCCAAGCCATTCGAGGTAATTCTGAATGACATGCTTCCGGGGGTGTTGAGAAGCTGTGCTGACCGGCATTGGCAATGTGTTTGACGTCTCGAAATGCTCAACAAAGATTTGTGTGATGTAGGGATCCAGGACACGCGAGTTCAACCCGATGGGCACCGACAGCGAGCCTGTACTACCGATCGTCTCGGGGGCAGATGCCATCTGCTTGTTCTTTTCGGTGATCTTCGGTGCTGCGCAGATGTTTGTTGCTATTGGATCCTGCAGGTAGCATGCAAGCTTGATACCCAAGCTGATTTTATCGCTTACGAGCCATTCTTCGCTGAGTAGCTTGACGATTTTTATTGTAGGGCAGTCAATACCCAGGTGAGAGAGCGATGTGAGTAATGCAAGGGCCCATTTGAAGTTTCCATCTCATCTCCTGTGAGCATTTGCATGCACGTGGGGCGCATGCTGAATATGCTACCGCCGCTACACAAAGACTTGGCCTGGATCCAAGTTCCTTGAAGGTCCTTCAGATGGTTCACCGTTTCCCAGTAGGTAATCCATGACAGCGGGTAGGTGTCGTTGCTATGATTTAGGATCAAGACGGATTGCGGCACGCTGCTGGATGCAGGAGCAAACTGTTGCCGGATCTCCTGGAGCCTCTGAGGCGTGACTACAACGTTTGTTGGCAGGGGGCCTGTAAGATTCGGTTGCTGTGGGGAAAGTTTGATTTCAACTGTCGAGACCGGGAAATCCAAGTTGAGGAAGTCGGTGATTGACCGCGAGTCACCGAGTAAGAGGTTCTCTTCAACGTCGTCGAGTTCGAGTTGTTGCTGTTCTTCCCTTGGCAAGTCCACCGTAACGTACGCAAGCTGAACAAGTCGTTTGACTCATGGTTAGCGGGGAGTCTTAATGCAGCGCGTGATAACGGTCCCCACCTGTATTGTTTCGTTTGACAGCTGAGTGTTTTCCATTTGGTACGGAGTCCAACTGTTTGACTTCGAGGATTAATCGATCAGGCTACCACAGATTTTACTTCGGGAGTCACTAGAAAGACTTGCCTGATGACTGTTTTTTTTTATTGCCTTGCAGTTCACTTGACATAGAGGAGTTGGATCGGGGCTTTGGGAGTCGTCAAGGTATTCATCATCGTTCATGGACGTCTTTGTAATGGTTTGATGATGATCGGAACAAATGGAACGAAACCAAAGGAAAGGAACTTGTTGAGCAACTTGACCCTGAGTGGGCCTACGTAAGAACAGAGATTTCAAGCTAGGTTTTGTTTGTGGCTGCGTTGTCTTTTTGAATGCAGCCAGCCGAATCTGCAGACTGAAAAAGCAGTACAATTGAATGCATTCGCAGGCTGTGTTTGGGCAGGGTGTATTATTCCCTGTGACGCGGTCATAGGGTCAGGTTACCTCAGTAAAAGTCCGACCGACCGTACTCACTTGCATGCTCAAAGACAGTAATACAGTCGTACACGTTCCCACTTCCGTTGACAACGGCTTCTTTCGCACTCTTTCCGGTCACTAGGTGCCAGTGGGTCAGATGAAAGTGTAACTATATTTTTCAGGGAGATGCAGACTAACGCGCGTTGAGGATTCGGTTGTACGGCCCTGCCGAGGCAAATTTGTGGGGCAAAGTGAAGGGAGCCTTTGGCAGAGTTCTATCCGGTGGCATATTGATGTCGATGATGTTGGTTTGGATGTGGAATTAATGTATACAAGTAATTGGTGTCTAGTTCCGGAATATGGTATCTTTCATGGCAAGTCTTTCCCAGACACGCACAAACCAGCTTGGCGGGAGGTAAGGGAGGGTGGAGGGTTCAGCAATGATCGAAGAAACAAAATAAACACGACATTAATCTTGATGGCGGCTTTCTACCGGCGCGATTTATACTTTTACAAGTATTGAATGTTCCGAAACCGTCCATGAGGTTCCTCAAAAGGTTCTCTAGCGGTCTAGCGGCTATCTGGTGTTGTCGTTTCTGGCGACAAACTTGGAACTACAAACGCCGATATGGTAGCTCACCTATTACGATTACCCGCGCCTGAAAATTTGGATAGCCCTCTCTGCTTCGAGCCAGAATCTGACAGATTTTAAGCCAGGAGAGCTACTGTCATCAACCATTACGACAAATATGTGGTGAGTCTGTTCCGTGAGTTACCCGGTGGCAGCGTGGAACCGGTCAATCAAAGCCGCTACTGACACTATGAAGTTGAGACAAATAGTCAGCTATATAAAGTGGTAGAGAGATCCCCAGGCCGGAGGATGGTGACCAAGTGGATGCGCCATGATTCATCACTCCGTCGAACCTCTGCGGTAAGTGACAAGTCCCGATCCCGGTCTTTTCTGGCACTCGAAACTCTATAATACTGACTACCAACAAAGAGATTGAGAATACGTGGCACTGCACGCATGAAAGCGTGATTGAATTGCTGGCCTGGTCGCCACCCTGCAATCAGTGTAAGTGCGCCATCTGCCCCTTTAATATTGAACGGAACTGATTCTAGGAAATTCATACAGCTCTCTACTGCAAGATGGCTATGCCAAGGATGTCTATGGATCAATCGGAATTTCTCTCTATCTATGGATCAGATGCAAGTTTCCGATTGACGGCGAGTCGAGTATGGATCATTCAGCTAGTGAATGCTCTCATTCACATTCACTTTGTCAGTGTATTCCACTTCTCTTTCCGTCATATCTTTAATACTGGTTTGGTATGTTAGCTGCCATTTCAACTTGTCCACATGGACCTCAAACCCAACAACGTGCTCATTGAGCAACAAGGCCGACTAAAGTTGACGGATTTCGGTTTCGCTGTCCGTTTGCCAGTACCGTCCCGAAAGGGCCTGTGGTGCACTGGGACTCCTGACTATCGCGCGATGGAATTGTGGGAATACACATCTAATATTGATTCCTCGCTGGAGACCAGTGTGGATATATGGGGCGTTGGGTGAGTAAATAATCGAGGTTCGTCTGCCTGATATTTGACAACTTTTTTAAACATCAGGGCGACGTTTTACCATATACGGCGGATCAGATATTTCTTAATCCGGTCGATGAATACAATCCGTCAAACACCTACGGTATGGAGACGAATACATTGCGCGCCCTGACACTACCGTTTTCAGCCTTCTCCCTCGAAGGGATCAAATCAGTGCCTGCAGAGGGTTGCTATGTGGCGAAATATTTCTGATTCAGCCAGATGTGTTCCTTGAAAGCGAAACCGCCGATAGTGAAGCCAAGACGATATTCAGACAACTCGTACCGCTTATCAAGAGCATGCTCGACCGCCGCACATCCTACCGACCCACCGCTAGTGCCCTTCCGGACAGTCTCCTTCCCCTCCTCCCAGAGCAGAGTGACGCGTTCAGTTGCGCGTGGCGCCAACAAGTCCTAGGTCAAGCTGCCTTGGTAAACCCAGAGGCGCCAGAGGAAGCCGAACCAGAATTAGGCAGCCGCTTGTCACCCTCTACGATATCGATAGCCGTCTCATCTGAGCGTCGGACGGCCCAGAATACTCCAGGAAGCGACCTCAGCGGGGATTGGCACAGATCCCACCTTTGCCGCTACTACTAAAGCTTGCTGTCACACGCAACGTTGACAGAGATCAAGACTTGCTGTCACGAACGGGAAGCTGTTGCGCTGTGACCCAACTCTTGGGTACGACAATGACCTCAAGAGAGAACAGGACTAAGGCTAAGACTGATGACAAGGCAGTGGGTTCGAACCACTAAGCTATATTGAAAACACGTGACTATAGTATTGACATATGATCTTGCTCTGAAGAGCAAAACGCATTACAAGATGAGGGGGAATCGAGTCTGAGAGCTCGCTATATATACTGTACCCCGATCACTTTGGAACAAAACTGTACGACGCGCGGCGCGCGGATTACGAATGACGAAATAATCGGTGAGTGATGGCTGACACTTTTGATGTCAGCCAACTATGGACTTGCCGGACATCCGCGATGACCGACCATGTATCTGTCAGCTGATGACAAGATGTCAGGTGATGCTGCATGCTGACTGAAGTCATTCATGACACTTGCGGTCCGGCAGATCTGCCACGCTATCCAGCATCTTATCCTCCTCTACAGGTGGTGGGCCTATGTCCGACATCCACTCCGACGGGCGATCGGATTCACTGCCGGATGAACCATCCGATTGGATTGTAATTAACTGCAAAGACCAGCCAACTTCACGTTCCCAACGATCCAGCTCCCAGAATATCGAAACGGAAAATTTACAGGTCGATTTCAACAAGATCATCTGACGGTTTGAATGATTTGGAATTTTGAAAGTTTCGATAGTTCTTCCGGTGGAAGGTATAGGTAGATAGTGTATATCTACCAGTAGCTGCTGTATATCTACCACTAGCTCGTAGCGAATGACATAATTACAGGTTTCACATTTGTCCCGTACATCTGAAGGTCAGCTGTACACATCTTCCCTTTGTTCATCATCTGGATTGTTCTTCGCGATTCTTTGAAACTTGTGGGTATTCCACCCGCCTTACGGTAATTATCCACAGCTTCCAACGCGATGTCCGATCCACAACGGACCCGTGCTGATCCTTCGATGAACAACCGGCGAGATGTCCAAAGAATTCATCGATACTCTACAATTGGCTGTTCAGGCCATTCTGCCCAAGCTGCCCACCGACCAATCGGTGCCTCTCAGGACCAGCACGCTCTGCCTCAGAGGACCGCACCTGCACCCACCATTCCCGCTTCACCGCTTGCATTACTTTGTGCACCGCCGTCTCCATCCGGCAACGCGCCATACCGACGTGTCGAAGATCCCTATCGTCGAGAACGTTTCCAGACATTTGCTCAACTTTATGGACATCTACCATCAGAGGAGTTTGAATACGATGACTCTCTACAAATAACAGTAGATCATGATCGAGTGATCGAGTTCTGGGAGCGAGTCGAGGATGGAGATGTGATCAGTGACGATGTGGTGAAAAAGGTTCTGTCCAAACAACACGATCGTTTTCGTGGTTCGGCATGTGTTGTTTCCAACTTCCGGGGATCAGTGAGTGCTGTGATTGATACGTCACGTATCTTCGATATGCATAGAACTGGACTGACGCAATAGTGGGTTACTAGACCGGGGTTTGGCATGCTCTCAAGGGATTCACACAGTCCCAGCACAGACCTTCAGGAAATTGCGCCATCATAACATTGCCACCGGACACTTGAGAGAAAAGAGGGCGGCGGTCGCTCAGCGTCTCATGTAAGTGGACTACTCGAGTAATGCTGAACTACAGCTCAATCGGATTTCCATTGTAGATGCGGTGAAAAAAGTGAAGGGACGGTGAAAACTTTGGAGCATTTGTCTTTCAAAACCCGGTCGCTTCCGTATATAAGCCCGCCGATCTTGACAAAATCAAAGCAACTCTCGAGGAATGCGGTGTGACGATGACGGCACGGACAGTCGTAGGGTCACTGATACGTTCTGCAGCCCAGCCAATCACCTTGTGCTTTTTCTCAATGCTTATCTCGGACATCTCTTAGTCATGGACGACTGTGGTGAATACATCCATAACCATGCGACACTGGCCAGGGGTGAACGACCCGCTCGCGCTCTCAGAGCCATATTCCCTGAATGGTGTGTTCCGATGGCTGATCCCGCAACGAGGGAGACACATACTTCAACGAATTGTCTGGCATGTAAGGTCGACTTCTATTCTCAAACCAAACTAAAAAGGTAAGCTAGGCGAGATGAGGCTTGCCGAGAAAGACGAATTGAAATTCAACGTTTTCCAGCATCCATGAGTTTCAACAGTAAGTGGATGCCGCAAAGAGAAGGTCAATGCCATCTTTAAAACATCGGAAATAAGGTTGAAACAAGAAGTGTTCAAGCTCCACGATGACAAGCTCGCAGGTGAAATACGTGCCCCACCGGAAGACATGTCCAGTTGTAAATCCACATCACCTCGCGCATCATCTCGAGTGGTGCTCTGAGATGTTGTCGTATTTTTCCACAGGGTGTCACAAACTGTACGGCCTTCAGAAAATAAACTGGCATCCAAAAACACTAGACTGGTTACAAGTATAGGAAAGCTAGATTGGGAAGATAGAAATTGGGTAATCACGGCAACCACTGGATGCTATACTGCAGCCCACTGCGACGCTGCAGGAGGTTTGACCTACATCAAAGTCTTGATCGGCCCCAAAATCTGGATGATCATAACACGACACCCCAACGACAGGGCGATCATCTTGTCCGTTGATGTTTTCGTGCTAGTCCCAGGCGATCTTCTACAAGTCCCTGTTGCTCTCATGAAATGAAGAAGACAATACTAACTGGTTGCTATCACTGGAGTATCATGGGCCCTGGTGTCGAACACTTGGTTCATACGATCGACAACTCAATGTGCCACGGAGGACACTTTTATTGGATGTCGACCATGCCTTTGTCGCGACAAGTTCAGTTACGTCAATCGGATACGCATACATGATCTGGTTTGGTATACTGTTGACGAGCAAAATCTTTGATGCAGGGAAATATCGCATGAGTGAGCCATTCTCGGTTCTCCTTCGATTCAATTGCTTGTGCCAAGCCGACTGCTGACCTGAATCGCACTTGTGTCATAGCCGAGCAGGATGCTACTCATCTCAAGTCTGCATTGAAGACTTGATTCACCAACCGTTCTGGCATGGCATGAAAATACCGCTCAACCTGGAAGAGGGAACAGCGGTGGCGAACGTGCTGAATAACTCCGGCTGGCTGACAGTATACTTGCAGAGAGCTTGCAGTGCCAACTAGCGCGTTCTATGTCTTCACCGCCGCGGAAGAATCCGGCAAAGAAGGCAAAGAAAGGGGGGAAACGAAAGAGACCGCCAAGCGAGGAAGGTCCATAAACTAGCCCCGGCCGGCGGTCACATTCATTTTCAGACGAAAATAAAAGGACGAAAATGAAAGGTCAAGCAGAGTTCGCAATACTCTACTCGCTAGATTCAGGGACCTGTATGCTCGCAGCGCTACAGACTGCTTCTTATGCTTTTGATCATTTTATGACATGTTGATTATCATATCAAGTTTGTCGAACTCCGGTCAAATCCACCATGTGACCAAGTCTGCATTAATGTCGCGTCAAGAATCGCAGAACTTTTCATCTCCAGTTCCAGCCATATATATGATATATAGACCATGCACTCGCACTTCGTGTACAAACCGAATCACACTCGACGATTGTCATCATCGAGTTCATCTTGGCCACGTCTCCGCCATGCGTTATACTTTCATATCACAACAAGTTGGTCAAACAACATCACTGGCAATGTAAGATTTCTACCGTGTCCTGAAATCGAACTAGCACTCTGTTCCCAAACAGCTTATTACGTAAAACGGTACTTGTATACCTGAAATGGAAGACGGAAGGGTACCTAATCCGGAGAAAGCCTTGCACTCAAGGTGGCTTCGTGAATTAAGACGAATCAAAGGGTGAATCAATAGTCATGTAGCTAGTCCAGAAATACAAGTGAAAGTGGTCGCTATATATACCTATTCTGACTAGGCTTGTATCTCTGGCAGAGGAGAAGTCCTAGCTTCGTCTCTCCATACTTCGTGTGAAGTATGAACGCGCGAAGTATGAGGATTGTGCCATACTTCGTCTCTCCTTACTTCGTGTGAAGTATGAACAGGCGCAGTATGGCGGCACTTTGCAATGCACACGAAGAGAGAGTAGGACGTAACATTGTTCATGCCATACGTCCACTAAAGTTACTATACTACTACACTGATCTGCCGTATCTCTACGGAAGAGATCCCACTCAACCTATTCGTCGATCAACTCGCGACAAAACTCGAGCCTAAGGGTGCCCAAAACCAACCAACAAAAGTCGACTCTCGACACTACATTCCGTTCACCCCCGTCTTCGTGACTACATCTTCATTCACTGCCTTCGTTCGGCATTTCTTCGTTTGAACACTTCTCCGTTGGATGGACACAGTGAGCGCCTGCGACTCTGGAAATATACATAGGAACTTTGTACATGTTTGCTATTCACGTCTTCGAGCTACCTTGGTCTGCAAAACCTTCAGCTAGGATTAGCTAGTCCTGGTCATCAACGTGGTTCGTCTTTGAGCTTCGTATACATTACATGACGACCGCAGTGAGGCGGAACTCTCGAGTTGATTAGCGCGATCACCTTGATTGAGCGCCAGCTCTCGACAAGGCTGCAATTTACAAGTACGAGACAAGGAGAAGGCAGCCAGATGGTTTGACAACATCAAGCGATGTGGTCTCGCGGAACTTACGATAATTTTAAGAGGCTTGTCACCCCCGATTCGCGTGGCGAGCACGGTCGCCTTCTGAGCATTGTCTGTGACTTGTCCATCGCGCTTGCCCACGAAAGTTCGAAAATTGTGAAGGTCTTCATCGCTGAGATCGGTCGATATCACACAGGCGGTATACAGGTTTGCTGTCGTATCACATTGACAAAACCTTTTTCAACACAGGATGAGAATGCGCATAAAGACACGACTACATACTATCGAAACGGACACTACAGCGAGAATAAGGTCGTATAGACAGATAGATGACAGGAAACAATTCATATCTAGGCTTCATTTAGGTGATGGCGCACAGCGCACCGAAACTTGGTTTGGTGGTGACGTGGTGGTGTTCATGGCTGTTTGATGACGTCAGCATCGCGATCGAGAGGGTCGGTGGCCCAGTCTCGGTCAGCCCGCTATCCCGCTATCTCAGCGCTCAGTTAGCTGCTTGGTCTGAGTCGTTGTCAGATTCAAGGTCCTGTCTAAGATACCGGACCTTGCCCCTTTCACCCAGCTTCACACGTATAAAAGTGCTAAAAACGAAGCGCTGGCTTTCGCTGCAGCAATGTACGGTCCGGATCTACGTCACATTACATCACCACACGGCACATCAAATCAATCAAATCACATCACTTTCCTTATCAAGATGCCAAAAGCCGGCACATCCGCGAAGACTAGTAAGGCCGCCAAAGTTGTAAGTCTGCTTGCACAATATCAGGCATTTACAGACGACTGATCTTTCTCCGTCAATTTTCACAACATATGAAGAAAGCGCTGAAATTGAAGGAAGGGGCACGGAAGGATGTCAAGGGCGTTATGGAGAGTCTGATGAATAGAACTACGGAGCTGACGCAAGTAGAGCAACGAGCGACATCATGTGCATTGGAGGCGCAGGTAAGCGGGTATGCCCTGCGTGATCCGAGAATCGCTAGCTGACGTTTAGCAGCTTGGCTGGATGCAGCATTCCATCTGGATGGACAAGATAGCGGGAAAACATCTCGTCAATATGGAGGCGCAAAGAAATCGCGAGCTGGTGTTGCTAGAGCGTCAGGCCGCCAACTTTGAAATGGAGATGAAGATGTTGGAAGACGCTTGCAAAGATGACCCTGCCGCGTAAATCATGGACATCAACGGCATGGAGTAAATCCACACCCTCTTTGTCTGACATTGATGCGACACACTGCAGGTTCTACAAGCACTATAAAGGATTGCACGCATAATACGCATGGAGATATGTTCAATAAAATGGAGAATACGGTCGAAGTAACGGTTTACGATCATTTTTGGCTAGTTTGGGATTCGCTGGTTCTGCTCGCACAAGTGGCGACTTTTGATTTCGATTTGGTTATCCTCGGACAGGGGAACCGTTTGCATTACTCCTGCAGAGATGTGGTTCGATTGTTAGCATATAATCGATGATGACATCTGTTTCCTTATCACTTGTGCTCTCCGCTCGCCTTAGTAGATTAGTCATGGTACTTGACAGGAACCACTCTTCTACCAGTCAGTCAAGGGCTCCGCCAATACGGACTCAAGGACACTCAATCACTACGGATACACGGACACTCTGTTGCCACGGAGCCATGTGCACGCTGTTGCCACGGAGTCATGGACACTCCGTTGCCACGGCGTCAAGGACAACTCCTTCCTAAGAGAAGGTATTTTGCCTTAGGCGTGCAGCTCTCCCAAATGCGTATATATAGCAGTACTTTTCCGACAAACAGTTGTTATTCCAAAAAAAGCTCGCATTTGACCCATAACTATAGACACTTGCCCAAAATACGGACGTGACTTATCCGAATTAAGTACATAGTTGTTCTATTTGATTCCGACAGTTGAGCATGAACCGGTCGATACTTGACCAACAAGCAACCGTTAGTTGACCAACAAGCACCTTGTCAGCGTGCCACGTCTGCGTAACCGGCAATTCCTCTCAGCTCGTTGATTGGAATATGTACTAGCTAACTTTCCGATTGGTTTGACATGCTCTTGGTACCTTCTAGGACGTAACCTGCCATACTGGACTTGGTCACATAGGCTATCATATAGCAACAGGCAGTCTCGGAATGTTATTTACAAGACAATTCTACCGCGGTGAAACTTGACTTTGAATTTAAATACAAGTTTAAGTGGCTCCTTTTTACGATCGCAGTGCTCCGAAATGATGAAAGTCTTAGTGGTTCTCGATGTTTTATGAGATTCCTTGGGTCCTTTCAAGATAGGAGAAAGGACGAGATAGATAGAAGTCTGTAAGGTAACAAGTGACAGTGCTGAAGCGTAACTAGAGTTATAAACGATAGCTAGAGGCAGAGGAGAGTTCATCCATTTGTTTCGCGAGTGTATAGGCCCATATTTTCGTTAGGGATGGACAAGTAGCGATGTCTAAATGTTCAACTATAACCCTCTTGTTGGTCAAATAACTGGCGAATGCTGGCCAAGTGTAGAGGTTAAGCGATCAACTCAGTGCTGGAAGTGGAATAACAACAGAACACGCGTACTTTTCACTTGTATTCTGAAGTAGCTACATGGTTATTGATTCACCCTTGGATTTACCTTTAATTCCGAAGCTGCCTTGAGTGCAAGAATTCTCGAGATTAGCTACCCTCGTCTTCCACCCACGGTATACAAGTATCGTCTCAAGTAGTAAGTGTACATCGTTTGTGCTAAGTACCCATTACAGCGGCTGTGCTAACTACTTACGCAGTATAGACCACTTGCCCGCGACAACTCTGTATACTGGACGTCATCGTCGGAAGATGATGTGATATTCGATTTTCCCTTATTTGGTTTGAACATAGAACACTTTCCAAATCTACTATTTGACTTCTACGACTCCAGTACCATGCTTGCGATTCATATGCGGGATGGCTGGTCGCGTCGGTCATTTGCCCGGTCATTTCCTCCCGCATTACCCTGCCAGCCTCGTCATATATCTCAGGATGCTGCGCACGTGCATGGCTTCACGGTCTCTGGCGTTGTCACGCAATCGAAGATTCATTTTTTGTTTTCAGCGGAGAGTGACCAGACGATGATCTGGTAACGCGATTAGGTAATCCTGGTCTGATGGTATCGGAGGATATTCGAAGAAATGAAGTACGACGAAGAAAGTAGCAGAAGAATCAACGTGCCCGCTGAATGGATGTAATATAACATAGTCAGTATCTTGCAGCATACATCCTTGTACGTCAGGGCACATCGGAACTAAAGGGAATCGTTTATGGAAGCATAGAATGCGGTTCAGCAAGGTGAAAAAGTAGTAGCTTCCCTGCTTTCAAGCGGTCGGAAGAAGACGTAAAATGGCAAAAGATTGGTGAGGGCTTGTGACGAGCATATCAGAGGAAGCTCACGTGGTCACAGGTAGATGATTCACCTCACGCACGACGTACAGCTTCGTTGGCATTCGAGCAATTTCGGATAATATAGTCGTTGAGAACGCGCTGCGTTTCATCTGCATTCTTTTCTCGCAATGGATCCGAACTAGCATCCTCCTTTGCAATCTTAGCAAATGTCCAGGAGAGATACCGGACCGTGATCTTCCCAACATTTGCTACCTCCTGTAATACCACTAGGCCGGCCGTAAGCCTGCTGCACTGCCAGCCATCAAACATACCTGAAACTGCTCCCTGTATCCAAGTTTGACCCGGTCCGCCATGGCTAGCATAATTTTCCCAAGGCTACTTTGTTCCGTTTTGGTATTACGGTCAGAGATATCACGAATGTCCATCTAAAGCGACACCCTGCCTGACCTCAAAATGTGTAGATATTCCTCTTCCAGTGAACTCGTCGCCACATCAATATTTCCTACGATCTCTCGGACATTCTGGACAAGTCTCTCTTTGGAGTTTTGTAGCTTGGTTTCGTTGGCAAGGAGTGTATGAGTCGCAAGCGATCAGCGCGCTCGCTTGTTTTATCGCGCGTTAGTGCAAGCCGAACATTCGGTTGAGCCAGTTGAGGAGGAGGGCGAGGAGCGGTACAGCTGTGCCGGATGTGGCAGGTGGCGAGTTGACGTTTGTGTACAAGTATGGGAAGCGTGCGAGGTGACTGATCAAGCATGGGATGAATGTTTCGAAAATTTTGTGGAATGACTTGTACGTCTTGATGCGGGAGAGGAGAGGTTAGATTGGTGTTGTTGTGGCAAGGGAGATGTTAGTGGATAGGGTGCGAGATAGGGGTCACGAATCGCATACCTCGCTCTGATGTTGTTCATTGTTTCTCCGCTCTCATCCAAATCCATCGCATGATCCCATCAATCTCGCATCCAACGCCACACCACCATATCACATTACAAGAGTGATGGATCAGCACGACGCCTCCCCAAGGAGATAGCTCACCTTAAAGAAGAAAACGACAGGCTCGAACAGGCTCGTGAACATGAATCTTCTCCTCTGCCTCTGACGAAGTCTGACAGTCGGCCACGCAACCTTCGACAAACTGTATCAACCCGAGAAAGGCTGGACTACGCGTCTATTCGGAACCAACAGAGATGCAGTGCTTAGTCGACAGGTTTATAGAACGAGAAGTGGAAAGTAAATACGTACTGAGCGATCTGAAGTTGTCGCTGACCAGCAATCAGCGTTACATAATTTACGTATCACATTACCGCCGTTGGTATTGGGATCTTAGCACAAGTGATAATATACTTATTACGTACGACGGAACTGCTATTAGTCTAAGGTGACAGACAAGGGTAGGTAATCCTTGAGAAAGTCTTGAACCCAAGGTAGCTTCGTAATGAAGAGGTAATCAAAGGGTGAGATAAAAGTCATAAGGTAGCGTTACAACTGAGGGGGATTCCCTTCCTATAAATACTTTTCAGAACCATCCCTTGTCCATCGGAGAAGGTATCATTCGGGAAGGCAGATATCTGGATATCTGTCAGATATTCAGATATCGTACAAGAGGTATTCGAATACTTTGCTGATATCTAGATATCAATGATTTAGCTATTCGAATAGTTGACAAGTGTCCAGAGAGTACAGAAGTATTCGGATATGTGGAATATACTCGAATAGTTGGATTATGTCCGGATACGTCCTGTAGACAAGTGACGGGAAGGTCATCAAGTCTGAGTGTTGAGCTACAGTTGGCGTTTTACCTAAAAGGTTGTACAGGATCTTTACACTGGCTCGAAGTATGAAAAGCACCACTTACATGTAGTCCACAGTACTCAGGAGATCCAGCTCGGCCTCCGGCGTACTCCGGTGCGGAAATGAAAAGAGGCTCTTGTAATGCGCTCAGCTCCAGGAAAACAAGACGAATTCATTGCACCCCACTTCGCCAAAGCTAGCACAGATCAACTTTGCCATGCATCAGCTCACCACGCTTCGCCCGAGCTAGCACAAGTGAAGCTACTCCCGCCACACTGGTGGTCCCTTCAACATCTTCTAGGAGAATATGCCTTCGTCCATAGGAGCCTCTCTGTTCTTCACCTCTTGCTTCGCTTAAGATCTCACTTCGCCTACTTCACTTCAACCTTCATTTCGCTTTTTTCGCCTTCGGTAAGGCAACTCCGCTTGCCTCGCATGGCCATGCATCCTGGATAAGTATGTCAGGGATGGGCAAGGGATTGTTGGCAGACACCAGCCTTAAGACAAGACAGGGCTAAGAAATACGACGAAGGTGGGGTCGAACCACGTAACTTTGCATTACTGATGAGATGATGTATGTCTTAGCATATGATTTTGCTCTAAGGAGCAAAGACGATTTCAGGTGGATGGCAAAAAATATTAGAAAGCTCTGCTTATATAGTTGTCCGAGTAGCTAGAATGTCCCAGAGTCTTCAACAGAGTTCCGAATGAATATGAATACTGAATAAACGCGATTATTTATTCAGATATGGATGTTAGAGCTCGGCACCACTAGTCAGTTGCTAACTATTCCAATCGCCTTGTTTTCGGTTAGTGAAAGTCAGCAATCAATTGATAATCACCTCCCAGCAGCAACTAACTAGTTGTCAATCAATCATCGGATTGACTAGTTGCAACTAGTCAGCAGTCGCGACTAGTTTCCCGTTTTTTCCAGTCAGCCGCTAGGTACTTTCGCCTCGGCTAATTCTATTTAACTAGTCGCCTGTTTTCGAGACATCATATATTGTTACACGGCGGGTCACGGCCACATCTATATCTTTCTTCCCAACCCAAACGACTGTCCGTACAGCTCTACAGATCATCCAGTGTCATGAAACCTTGCATGTCCCACATCGGCAGCATCGTCTGCTTCGCCAGCAGCTTCGCAGACAGCGAACCCCGTTTGCCATCGAGCACATGCCCTGCATGCGAAAACAGCCTTTCCACACTTGCAGACGATGACGCCATACCCAGCACATCTCTGGCCGCCATTGCCATTGGCCACATCTCTTGGTATTGCAGCATCCGCTTCCAGTAGACAAGCATCGGTTCCCCGGTGAATGTCGCATATCGAGGCCTACCGGACGTGTAACACGCCCACGAATTCTTCAGGTCGAGTGTGTCATCTGCTTCACCAGATTGATATTTTGCCGAAGGGGACCTGTTGACCCTCTGAGGTTTCTCAACCACCACAACCTCCTTTTCGGCCGCATCCCATCCCCCCTGTTCAGCTTGGTGTTCGTAGTCCAGCACCCTGAGCTTGAGGAAACCGATCGTCTCTTTGAAGTACTTGTCGGCCTTGTACTCCTTCGTCAGAAGCTTCTTGAGCCCTTCCTCTCGCACTGTAGGATCCAGTAGCATAGCACCGCATACTCACTTGTTCTTTATGAATTTGAAGAGGTACTTCTTCAATTTATCGACGGCGGCGTCGCAAGACTCCTTTCGGGCGTGGGTCACAGATGGATGGTCGTGGGTACGCACCAGATCGTCGAGGGCATTAACGAGGTCGGGGATGATGCGATGGGCATTCGCCCCGACTTCGGAGTGAACGAGAGTAAGGTTCAGAAAGATCTTGAGGGTGGGCTGAATGATTTCGAGGGCTGCAAAATCCTTTGCCGAAACGAGGACATTTCGCTCCTGCTCGGGTGGTGAACGCAACCACTGTCTTTCGCAGCCGTATGACCCGTGCGATTGCGGCCTCCTTGGAGTTCCATCGTGTCTTGACATCCTTCAAAGGTAACAGTCCTTTGGGGGTTGTGTCGCCATCTTGTTCTGCTCGAAACCTTTCAAACTCCTCCCTGCGTCTTGGAGTCCCATGCACGTACACCGCTAACCTGTGCACTTCGTCCAGGGGAGAGGTGATTTCGCCAGACTCCTCGTCATCCTGTGGCAAAGGGTCAGCGAGCAACAGCTGGACGACATGGCTCAACATACCTCGTCATCCGTTTCTGTGTCCTCACCCGAATCTTCCTGTTCGTCCACCACTTCTTGGTCTTCAAGAGGGACTGCTTCATCCTCCTCATTCGCTGGCTCTAGTTCGGGATTGTGGAACGCATCTTGCCCTATTACACAAATGTGTGGTATAATCTTTGCTGCTCAACATGGCTTGGAGGGAACAACGAAGGGTCAGTGCGATATATCAACAATGGCCGGAAGTGCAACTGACCTTCCCTGCCAAGATATGCTTGCGCAATCAGGTTGGCTATGTGTGCCACACATCCAACGAAATCTTTGGCATTGTAATCCAAGTGCAGTTGTCCACGTATGATAGTCGCCAGGCGTTCGGCGGCTGTCAAATTGTTAAAGGCGTTGTCGGCGGTCCCGGGTCCGAGTTGACCACTGATTCCCGCTACTTTGTGAAAGAGATCAAACATCCCGTCGCCCATCCTCTCACCGGAATGCGAACCGTGCATGTGCAGAAGGCGCAGTAGCACCTCCTTGTACTCCATTTGGTCATTGACGAATGACACGTAGATACCGAAATACGAGTTTTTGCGACCACTGTCAGTCCATGAGTCATGGCTGTAGTGTATCGTTCCTACCTCCGATCGGATCGCCGCCAAGAATCTTTCGTTTACTATGTCGTAGCTGGACTCCAACTTGCGTGCCAGGGAACGGGCCGATTGTGACTTTGCGTCCGGGTTGGCTAGGTGAAATGCCGCTTGGAGATGTCGATTCTGAATCGTGGTGAACGGGAGGCCACTGACGATTATCCACTTCATGACAGCCGCGAGAAAATTCTGTTGGTTAAACGGCAGGATGAGCGCGCCGGTTGCGCTCTCAAAGGTGGATTGATTACCGGGCACGTCGCACATGATTCCCGGCATACCCTTGCGAGAGGCTTCGAGAAGTCCCGGACAGGTGCGTTGACGATTGATGAAGTTGGACGAGTTTTGACCCTTGGTGGGATGTCCGCATCCCTTACAATTCCCAATCATGTCCTTTCCGATAGTTTTGGTGATGTCCGAGTAGTATGCCCATATTTTGGATTCATTGTTTTTTTTTCTTGGTGACAGGGGTAGGAGTATCGAAATCGGTCCCCGCTTGAGTCCCCGCCTGTGAAGTGCCACCGCTGCCGGGGAGCGACATGGCAGAGGCAGACCGAAGGCTTGATTCCGGAGTGTGAGGAGTGATACCTCCGAGCTGCTGGACCCGGGGACTTGCGCTTGCAGGCAGTTGTAGTGCTCGATTCTGGTTGGGTACGGGCTGTTGCACTTTGCCTCGAAGCCCTGTGGCGTTCAAGAGATTGCGTAGCCTGGTGAGCCTTCGCTTTCGCCGCGGCCTGTTTAGTCTTTCTAGCCTTGCCTTCGGCGGCTTTTGCCCTGCGGCTTCGTGACGGACCCATTGCGTGTTCCTGGAATATGACTACTTGGTTGTCGTCGTCGCTGATTTCGATGACCTTGCGGGACCTTGTAAACTTCTTCGTGGACGTCTTTTCTCGTGGCTGTGGCTGATTAGGACAGTAAGTGCACATCGTTTGTGCTAGCTCCCTATACAACGGCAGAGCTATCTCACTTTGGTAAGATAGACCTCTAGCCCGCGACATACGGTGTGGCGAAAACCTGCACTGATTCATGCTGTCCTGTTGTCAAATCGTCCCCCCTCTGCCAACGGATACAACCTAGAACGCGAGAAGCGGCCAAAGAGCAAACGATGGATGCTGTCGTCTCAATCAACGCGGATACAACGCTGAATGGGAGAAGCAAATCGAGGATGGAGAATGAAGGCTGCTGTATCGACCCCTGCATCACGTGATCAGAATGACGGAGCGGGTGGCTTTCGCTGACAGGCGAGCCAACGGCACGATGCAACAGCACCGCACTCTCTCATCATGCTGCTATAACACTTTGTCGCTGATAGGATCTATGTCAGCATCGACCGCAGACCTACCAGCAGCTATCTATAGGGTCATCCAGCTATAACGGCCAGATGGGCCGATTCACTCGGTTGTCCGCTTATATATCTATATCTCATACATGCATTTCCCACACACTGCACAAGCACGATGGAAAACGAGCAGCCCTGGCCTACATCCTTCTCTACTACCCTTTTGAGGGTGTGGATTTAATTAGGCAGCTTCCTGGTCACCACTGCTTCAACCGGCACTTCAGGTTGCTCATCAGAACACCATACAGGCAGGAAGTACGATCGTATATTGCCCCTGCCGGCTTCTTCATGGAGAACTTCGTCGATACTGTTGCTCCACAGGGCATAGCCAATGAGTCTGACATTACTAATGCTGTTGGGATTGACGACGTCAGTGGCGAGGAGGAACAAATGTAGACTCTGTGATCGGCCCTGCTCCAGTCGTGTCTCACAATATCTCCGACGACAACGCGAAGTTCAGGTAGTGGTGGAAAAGGAAACCATAGTTGTGAATGGTCTCTAGCTGTTCGAGCAAGACAAAGTCACAAGATCGTCTGAATCGACTCGGAAGTGTTCAAAGTCGTGCCGATTGTGCAGGTCGCGCGCTTCGTATGTGAAAACCTCGATACGGAACATTTGAACGAGGTGTCGACGGTCTCGATCATAGCAGTGTTACTGGGCTGGATATCACACCCTCCGCCAACACGATTCTGTCGAACATTCTGCTACCTCCCTCGGGTCAGCCTCCGTACTCTTTCGACCGCAGCAGCCTCAAAAACGACTGTAGAGCTACAACACTTAGTCCATCTGATGCACGAGAGTCAGATGTACAAAAAGTGTCCGGCAAATTTGGGTAATTATTGTCAAAGCCTTCACAAACAGCAAAAATACTGATGACGGTGAGGTTCGAACTCACGCCCCGAAGGACCAGAGTTTAAGGCCATTCGAAATGTCGAGATGGGATCCTAAATCTGGCGGATTAGACCACTTTCCTACGTCACCTATCGATGGATCAGCTTCTGCCGCATTTCAATATATCCAACTAGGCGTTTCCGTGAGCAGTAATCCCAATCACAATCCCCCGGACAACCCTCCCTTTGATTTTCCGACCTTTTCCGCACCGTAGGCGTAGAAGTGATCGATGCTGTCCGTGATTGGCACATCTGACCGCAAGCAAGGGATAAAGGGCGGAGTATTTACAAGCTGTATAGATGTGTGCACTTGTATCATTCACCAAGCTTCCCTTGAGGCTTTGAAAGTAATTTCCGACGACGCCGAATGACTTGATCTACGCGCACATGAATTCACGCGGCGGCTCCGTTTTCAGCTTAGAGTTGGCTCTCAGACACGAGAAAGCGCAAGCCTACTGGCATTTCCTATGTCGTCAGGGCGGATGCGCTTGACGAAAAAGAGATGGAGGATGGCCACCACCGAGTTGGGAGACTTCAAAGACAAACTCGCGCCCACACCCATATTATTCACTTTTGGTCAGGTTTCCTTTCTACTCTACGTGTCACTCGTGTCTTGTTGAGACACTCAAAGACATCGGCGTAGCGAGAGAATAATCATCCTCTTGCCCCTCCTTACGGCTACTCGAGAAAGCCCCAGAAAAAAAGGAAAAGAAAGCGAAAGAAACGAGCTCGTTCTTTTGCGCACGGGACCGACTATCGAATCGAATCGAATCGAATCACATCACATCGAATCGACGACCTTTTCATCTCATCACCTCAGCATCTTGACTCTGTCAGTTTCTTGGACTTGTTGATACCGACGCATCAGTCAGTATCTTATCAGACTCATAACAAAATCGATCAGGAATCGAATCCAGCAATAGCCTGTGAGTATCAAAGTGCCGTGCATCGGGTGGTTCGGTTACTGACTCTTCTTGCATACAGTTACCCGCAACAGCACCATCTTTGGGACCACTTGACTGTGTCCGTCTCGAAGCGTCACTCTCGACAACTACTTTCTGATTCCCCGATCGTCGTCAACCCATTGCGTTGCATCGACATCGAGAAATCAGTCTTCTTCACAACCAGAAAATGAGCAAGCCTACTCAACCCCCCGCCGCCTCCGGTGGAAAACCCGCAGCTCGAGCCTTGACCGGTTCCAAATGGGCACTCGGTCCTCCTCAGCTATCTCAGCCGGCATCGGCTACTGCCTCGCCCTTGCAATCGCCTAATCCGAACAAGGAGAAGTTGGCAACTTCCGATTCGGCAACCACGAGTGCTCCCCCCAGTGCTCGACAAAGCCAGGCTGGACAAGCTCGAAAGGCTGCTGCTCCCGCCGCCGCCGCTGCCGCATCGAAAGCTGTCAACATCCCTTCGCCGCCCACCGCGGCTTCGACACCAGCAAAGAACCCCGCGTTGAACTTTGGCACGATCGATAACCCGGAATCCACGATCAGCTCGTCGCCTGCTACCAAGCTCACCACCGGTGCGCATCTCGGAGAAGGCGAAAAGGTCAAGAGCTTTGGAAGTGTGGCTGCTGCTGCCGCTGCGCAGACTCCTGCAGTCGCCACCCCGGCACCGACAACCGAGAAGCTTGCTCAAGTCAACGGAAACAAGTCTGCACCTGCTACCGAATCCGCCGCCGCACCCGCGCCCGCTCAAACAAAACCAAAGTTTGACCCGCACAAGATGTTTCAAAAGGCTCCCGCAGCAACACCTTCGCCTGCACCTTCTGCACCCACTGCCGCATCCATCTCTCCGGCACCTGTCGCTCCGATCGCACTTGCGTCGCCCGCTCCGGTGCCTCAGCAGCAGAACCCTTACGCCCAGATGCAAGCCGCACAGATGCAACCCGGTCAAGGAGGTATCCCCCAGTCCCGAGGTTACACTGCGCAAGGTTTGCCCATGTCCAACGCACCATCGTTCTCGCCCTCTGGCGCACAACAGAACGGAATCAACAGCCAACCCCGTGGGGGACCTCATCGATCTCCAATCATGAACCACTCGCAACCGGGCCAGTTCAACGCTTCCTCTGGAGCATTCCAGCCTGCTGGTGGACCGGGCGTTCGACCTCCTAGACAGACGAACCAACAGATGGGTGGACGAGGAATGTACGCGCCCCAGGGTATACCCGGACAGCAGCAGTATCCAGGGATGGCGCAAGCGTTCAGCCCTTACGGATACTCCCCTTACCCTGCACACGATTTCAACCCGGGTTACCAATACCAACAGCAACAGCACTACCCAGGTCAGCCTGGAGGTCCCTCGGCTCAGAGCCCCTCCATGGGCCGACCTGCTTTGCACAACGCTCACTCGGGCAGCTTTGGATCCAACGCCAGCGGTTTGCCCCCCCTTGCCGGCGTAACATCGCCCATGTCTCCTCAAATCGCTCCTGGAACACCTCAACAAGCACCGCGAACACCGAGCTTGTTCTCCCCCGGTGCCGCGGCATTCTCCCCTGGCGCACAAGCATTCACTCCAGGCGGATCAGTGCCCTTTATCCCCGCCAAAGCTCGAGCAGTCCCCGTCAAGATCACACGAGATGACGGAACCGCCGTCGACCTCTCCAACGTCGCAAAGACCGTAAAGAGTACCGGACCGACTGCAGCGGCAATTGCAGCAGCTGCCAGTATCGCTGCTACCGCTTCACCCAAGCCCACTGGTGCGATTCCTATGGCTGTGCGAATCGAGTCACCTGTCCAGAGGGAGATCAGGCAGAAGGAGCTAGAGGAGGAGAAGAAGCGAAAGGAGCAGGATGAGCGAGAGGAGAGGGAGAGGAAGGAGAGGAAGGATAAGAAGGAGAAGGAGGACGAAGAGCGTGAACAGAAGCAAGTTGAGGAGAAGAAGGCCGATGATCAGGTGAGTTGTGAGGTACTGTGCGCTTCACCGATTCCGCTGACACTCGTATCTGTAGGCGCAGGCCGACAAGGAGACAAAGCAAGCTGAAGCAGAAGCTGATAAGAAGGTCGCTGACGATGCAGCTGAAAAGAAGGCTTCCCAGGACGCTACGGTTGCTGCTGAGAAAAAGCTTGCGGAAGACAAGGCTTCTGCAGCCGCAGAGAAAAAGGCTACTGAAGACGCTGCCGAGAAGAAGGAGCAAGAGGAAAAGCAGGCCGCTGAATCCGCCAAAGCTCAACCCGAGCCCGAAGCATCAGTTTCCGTCTCTGAAGCTCCTTCCAACCCGTCTGCCATCGCTGGTCTTCCCTCCAAGCCGTCTACCGAGGTTCTCGAAAAGGCGCACCTTTCGGCTCCCGACGTGTCCGGTAAAGCATCTGCTTCACCTTCGCCCATGGCTTCTCCAGCCATCTCGCACGCCACATTGCCAGCAAAGCCCGAAGTCGCCGCTTCCGAGCAGACTTCCGCCCCTCGTGAAAACGGCATCTCGTCGACCGAGACTGATTCTCCGGCATTCGGTTTGGCATTGAAGACCGCCAAGGTCATCGAGGACATCCGAGCCATCACTTACTCGAACGGTATCAACCCAGCTATGCCTGCACTCAACGAATCTGCTCCTGCCGGTAAATACCGGTACGACCGAGAATTCATGTTGCAATTCGGCAACGTCTGCAAGGACCGAGTTCCTGTAGAGACATCTTTGGACTCGCTTGGTATCGACCCACGCACTGCTGTCAAGGTGGACTTTGCCAGGGGCGGCAGCCAGCGTGGTGGTCCCCGTGGGCAAGGCGGTGCGCGGGGTGGACCCGGCAACATGGCCGGCGGCGGTATGGGTAACTTTGGCCGAGGTCCTCCCGGAGGTCCTGGTGCCATGGGCCCAATCGGTGGCGGTGGCTCATACACCTCTCGACCTGGTCAGACAAGTGAAGAACGATTGGCTCGATCCAATACCGGTATCGGTGCTGCCTTTGGTGCCGCTCGAAACTCACAAGGTGGCATCTCGAGGACTACCTCTCAGGCCGGTCCCATGGGTTCGTCCATGCAGGGTAGCATGCGGAACGCCGGTGACCGTGCCAGGAGTACCCGAGGCAAGCCACGAGGTGGAGAAGGTCGACAACCCTTCCAAGCACCTCTGGATCCCAACGTCGCTCCTCTCGAGGCTTCGGCCAACCGATGGACTCCCGCTGTGCAGAGTCGAAGGCCTGGTCAGCTGGACGAAAACTCACCCGAATTCGTGGAGCGAAAGGTCAAGGGTTTGCTCAACAAGCTGACTGCCGAAAAGTTCGATTCGATTTCCAACCAGATTCTCGAATGGGCCAACAAGTCTGTTAATGAAACCGATGGTCAGACTCTGCGACTTGTCATCAAGCTCATCTTCGAAAAGGCAAAGGACGAACAATTCTGGTCTTCGATGTACGCCAAGCTGTGTCGTAAGCTGTGGCAGGACATCAACCCTGATGTGCAGGATGCAGAGATGACCGGTGCGGACGGTAAACCTCTGAGCGGCGGTCTCTTGTTCCGAAAGTACTTGCTCAACCGATGCCAAGAAGACTTTGAAAAGGGTTGGAAGCAAAAGGCAGACGCATCAGCTGCTGCCAAGGAGAAGGCCGCCGACGATCAACTGAAGAAGGCTGCACACGATGCAGCTGTCGAGGCGGGCAAGGAAACCGAGGAATTCAAGTTCTCTGACGAATACTACGCGGAACAAGCGGCCAAACGTCAAGGTCTCGGTCTCGTCAAGTTTGTCGGTGAACTCTTCAAGCTGGAGATGCTGTCGACCAGGGTCATTCATGCCTGTATCGTCAAATTGCTCGCCAACGTCGTTGACCCCGACGAGGAAGACGTTGAATCGCTTTGTCAATTGCTCACCACAGTCGGTGCTAAGCTTGAGGCTCAGCCCAAGATGTCGCAACAGGTCGGTCTGTATATGCAGCGAATGGATGACCTCAGGAATAGCGAACACCTGTCTTCACGAATCAGGTTCATGGTCCAGGTAAGTCTTGCAAGCATGGGTCTTCTTGAGCTACACTCACCTTGCTGTTTACATGCTCTCAGGATGTTATGGAACTTCAACGAAACAAGTGGCAAGAGCGAAATGCAAAGGGTCCTACAGGTGCCATGACCATCGATCAGGTTCACGCTCAGGTAAGTTCTCTCTTTGTAACTTGCCGCGCCGCAGCTATTCATATACTCATTGACCCATTCATCTTAGGCTCGTCAAGAAGCGGAAGCGAGCAGAATCGCTACTGCGTCAGCCATGTCTCGAAACGAGTCGCGTGGCGGCTCTCGACGAGGACAAGAACGTGGTGGTTTCGGTGGCCACGGTGGCGACAACTGGACCAATGTTAGCAACAAGCTGCCTGCCAAGCCTGCTGATATGAGCGCCTTTGGCAAAATTCAGGCAGGTGCTGGACCTACATCGTTCGGACCGAACAGCATCTTCGGCAAGAAGAAGGGTGGCAAAGCCAGCGGCGACACCACGCCTCCTCTCATTTCTCGAACTCCCAGCAGCAACATGTTTAGCGCTCTTGAAGGCCATGACAATGCTGCCGACCCCGCCAGTCCGCCTACCGACGGCGCACCTCAACAGCGAAAGAGGTTGCAGCTTACACCTCGAACAGTAGACTTGGAGCAGCCTAGCACCGAGTCGACCGAGCAAGAGAAGGCCGACGACAGCAACGGCGCTGATGCCGCCGGGGACGTTGACAACAGCGATGAGCTATCCGAGGAAGCCATTGACCGCAAGATTAAGAACGACGTCGAGGAGTTGTGGGGCTTGAAAGACATTGGTGGCACGCGAAAGCCAAGCGATATTGTCGAATACTTTGAGTCGCTGCCGGAAAGCGCGAGGGCGAAGCTTGGAAAGAAGCTGGTCGACGATGTCTTCCGAATCTCCAAACAGAAGGATACCGATGTCGTTGTCGAGGGTTTCAAGTTGGCTATCGAGCAGGATGTGTTTACATCTTCGCAAGCCAAGGAAGGGTAAGTAGCGCCTTGTCCCGGTGGTATTCACAAACACTAACTTGAAATGTATACACAGGTTGATGCCGTCTGTCGAATTGCTCGACGACTTGTCGGTCGACATTCCGCTTGCTTATGACTTTACCGCCCAACTTATGGCTGCTGTCAAGCTTTCTCCATCTGAAGTGGAAGCCTTGGGAGATGCTATCGAGTCATTTGGAGAACCCAAGATCACACCAAAGGACAAATTGCTTCGGTCTTTCGAAAAGATTTCGACTTCCGCCCAGTAGATTGGGACTTCACGAATCTATCTTCGGGGAGACGACTGCACAGCATGCACGATATAACCGAATCAGCAACAATATATATCGTGTCACCAATGACCCAAGGTTCTAACAGCATATAACGATCTAGGTGAGGGAAGGAAGTCAACCCTTTCCTCTCTCTTGTACCATACGGACACGACGGCATATAATTCACCAGCATTTATAGGGTGTGGAGGAAGGAGCATCGAGCATCGGAGCGCATCAATATCTATGACGAGCAGAGGCTGTATCTAGCCTTGAAGTAGAAGGCGAGCAGCAGTATGTCGGAGAGCATGACAGATGGCATTAAAGGACATCTGGAAGGGACCTGTATAACATAACTGTAATATTAGCATCATTCCGTACGCACGATACGGGACTTGGGTAGACGACTTGATTGGTTCTCTCTGCTTGGTTATGCTTATTTCAATGAATTTGTCAAAATTGACGGGAGACTGGAACTGTCCTTTTCGTCACTTTTCTTTCTAAGTACAACGGGATACGAATGGCTGCTGGATGGGTTCTAGTACATGTCTGACTCGATTGACTTACTCCTCATCGTCCCAGCCTTCCTTGAAGTCCAACACCAACCCTTCCTCCACCACGCCTTCCAACGCCCATCGATGCACGAACGCGTGATGAGCCTTGTCATGAAGGACATAATAGTCTAGGTCCTCCTCTGATGCGAACTCGGCGACAAAGACGACTTGCAGACCTCGGTGGTACTTCTCCTTGGACTGCTCGCGACCGCCTTTGACGCTCTGAGATCCAGCGCAGGGCAAGTACGTGGAGTAAGCGGCTCTGCTAGACAGCGATGAAGTAGACCAAGAAACCCACAAGGATGTACGGCTTTCCGTCCTCCTTCTTACACACATCCCTAAGTTTCATCATCGCCTTGTACAATCCCAATTTGTCTTCCGGCGTGGTGTTCGGCTTGAACTTGAAAGCGACTGAGAGGAGGCAGGGATCACCGTCAGGACGCGGAGGGTATAACTTTGCAAGGGTGACCTACCGATGTGTGTTACGGAACTCATGATGTCGAAGTCTGTTGAAAGCGGTGATTTGGAGATGCTATACGACGTGAGGATGTTAATCCAGCTAACAATCACGAAGGGCTACTAGAGAGAAGCACAAGCATGAACGACTTACCAGTGTTCGTCAAAAGCAGGGTAGGCCTGTTGATCTAGAATAGGTGAATAATTCGGAAAGTGTCTACAGCTGCTCGAACGGATTTTGAGTTTTGAGCGTACTCTCGATTCCGGGCCTGTCGTTCAAGGTTTTGGTAAAGGTATTCCACCGTCAAGTGCAAGAAAAGGAAGCTGGCCACAGTGAAACAGGAAGCTGCTGAAGGAAGGATGCTGTCCTAGCTGCTGTCCTGTAAGCTATGCTGTCCTGAAGTCGTGCACATTACGTAACCATGTCCAGAAGGTACCGGTCCGTCAATCCGTTGAGCTGTCCGTTGCGACTCATACTCTTGAGCAAATATCGAAACATCATGTTCAGCATAGATAGATTCGGTTCATGCACGGACAGCCATACCGACCTTCCAGATAAAATATACCCGATCGCCTGCTACTTCACGTTCCCCTCCCGAACCTTGACACTCCAGCTTTCCCTACGTTTCGCCTCATTTGACCAATACTATCGAGCGAGACTCTCATGCATGCCCGAGCGCGAATTCGATGTCGACATGGACGCAGGTCGATGCGATCCTCAATGAGCAGATTACTGTCCTCCAAGACCCACCTGCGAAATGGCATCGAATCGGAGCTGTCGTCGGCAATCCTTCGACTCGGCCTCTTCGCACGTAGTGGAACGGACCAACAAATCTGTTACGGAAACCGACGGTCAGACTCTACAATGGCACGCAGATTTTCGAAAAGGCGAAGAACGAACCAGTTCAGGGTTGGTAGCTGAATCGGGTTCGTTGATTCCGCCGAGGAGAACGTCGAGTGGGTGTGTCTGTTGCTGACGACAGTTGGTGTCTCTAGTTGGATACCATACCGAACGGCGCTGAGCAACTTGATCTTATCATGGCACTTTGGCGAAATGGTGAACAGCGGTGAGCGTATCTCTTTCCGAATCAATTTCATGGTCCAGGTACGTCTGTTTATCTCCTGGGCTGCACTAAGTGTTTTATCCAATCTCAGGCCCGCTCGAGCTTCGCCGTAACCAATGGCAGGAAAGGAAAGAAAAGACACGCGTGATCCCTACGACTATCAAGCTATCTCACGCCCAGGTCATCTCGCATCATATTCCTTTCTCGAAACCTATCGTGATCTATCAGTTTACGGAGCTACGCAGGGCCGACGCTTGATTGACAGCAACAAGCAGATTACTGGCTACAGAAGTTGCGCGCCGTCTTAGGGAAAGCGTTAGATGTCTTGGGTAGCATATCCGGCTGGTATTCTTCATCATCTTCGTGTACTATTCAACGATACTGTGACGGCGACTGTCAATGGCGTCCCATGTGCTCATCAGCGGAGGTGATGATCTGTCACGGTGAGCACGTATGTGCGTTGTAGTTACGTAGTAATGATGGCATGATGGCAGACAATTTATCCTTGGGGATGGTTTGAGTACCGGGACAGAGTAGCCGTGAGTGGTGCCATGAAGCGATAGTCCAGGGGTCTAATCTTCTACCACCTCCGGAAACGAATCCGTTCCGTCAAGTGCTTGAGCGGCATATCGCATTTGACTCAATGGGAGCTGCCATCTTCAGCTCTAGCTCCTCAACACGCTACCATGCACGAAACCCAATAGGTAGATTTAGCCATATATACTTCGTCAAAGAACATTACGCCAAGTTTGTGATTCAATTATTGGGCATATAGGGGCAGATTCGCCATAGGGGCTCGATCAGGCGGCAATATGGGTTGTCCGGATTTCCGATTCGGGTGAGTTCCAGCACATCTTTGCTTTGTGTATATGTTCGATATTGAAATCCAATACTCTACAGCTCTGAACTCCTGCTTCATGTAGCTGGCCTGACTGCTCAAGATTATTCCACAACGACTCTCATCATGTCCATTCGTGCACCCGGTATCGACTTTTCCGACATGATCAAAAAGGAGGAAAGTGACACAAATCAAGAGGAGAAATGTTCTATTGACGCTGGAACACTGGTTGATACTCCATTCGGCACTATCGCTGGACTTGCAGTTGCGAACACGGTCCCCGTTCGACTTGTCACACCCTTCAAGGGAAAACCACGATCATCACGAAACCGGGAAGAGGAGAAGACGACAAATAGAATTGTCAGAGAGGATCAGCGGTGGAAAGTGGACAGCGATGAGGATGATAGGGCATGGGACGGATTTGAGCGCCAGCAGCATTCCCAGGAAAGAGTAAGATGGACGGTTCAAATAGCTCGCAACTATGCTTACTGAAGTTGTATGTATGCTTGCAGAGCCGAGCCGAACAGGAGGTAAAGAGAGCGTCAGTTCAGTCCGAGCCTCCAGTTATCATGCCAGTCGCCTCCCTCCGCGGAAACTTCCTAGTCAACGCTGGCAGTCGCCGTCCTGGATCGCAGCAAAACAACTTGTCTCCAATGAAGGCCGAACCGTCTGCCTTCAGCTTGCGTATGAAAATGGCCACCGCTATCGAGGATATCCAAGCGATCGCGTACTCGAGCAACATCTCTCCGCCATCACCAGCGTTAAACAGATTCGCTCCTCCCGGAAAGTTTAGGTTCGACCGAGCGTTCTTGTTGCAGTTCGGACAAGTTTGCAGGGGAAGGATCGATGTGGAGATACCCCTCGACATGTTGGGTATCAATTTGCACAATCCTCCCAGAAGCGACAGGAGTTTTGGTAGAGGAATAGGGGGGAATTTGTTTCGAAGGCAGGAGAATGATCAGACACGTCGACAATCCATCTTCTCTGCAAAACTGGACGTAGAATCATCGAAAGTCATGAAGCCGACTGCGGCAACGTCACCACACGGACGTAATGTAGATTCTGCCTCGATCGATGATTCGGAACGCATCGCCAACACTTACCATACTGCGACTCATCCGACGGACTTCCCGGAACTTGCAGTGGAGTCTACCATGCCGCTCTTCCTCGATAATCCTGCATCTCCTTCCACGTTCTCTGCCCAGACTATGCCTCCTCGGACGACACCCGGGTTCGGCGCGCAGAAAACGTTTCAGGATGCTCGTTCTTTCGCTACCATTGCATCAGGTGCCAGTCTGTCTCCATCGACACCAACTATTCCGCGCTCTGCGAATGCGGCTTCTCCAACTCTGCGCTCTCAGCCTGCCTTGCGACCGCTTCCGAGTACTCCTTCGCCTGTAAGAGGATACACCGCCCAGTATCCTCGTGTGCTTGGGATGGTCAATTCGCCTACGATGTTCTCCTCTGATGAATACCTGAATGCAATAAATCAGCCTTACCCAGCATTTCCGTCTCATCCTTCACCCACCATGTACGAATCTCAAGCGGCTTTCAACGATACCAGGGGATCTTTCCAGCCTTCACATGAATCGAGGACTCAATCTTCGCGATCAACGTATCAGCCGATGGACCGCCGAGGTATGGCTGGGTTTTCTTCGTACCGACGACAGGAACATCAGCCAACCTGGGTCGACCAAACCTCCGATAGCTACCATAGCCGTCCTCCTCAAGACCCCGAGCCCTACCAGACATATCTTCACGATCAACGACACATTGCTGGTCCAGGTAGCGTCGATGGATCGCTTGGAGGCTCCTGCCATGAGTCGCAAGAACAAGTTCAGAAGTTCCGAGAGGAGTCGCCACCAAAGCAGAAAGCTGGAGACCATAAAGACCTGGAACAAAATGAACGAGAGCGAAGAACACAAGAGCGAGAGAGCAAAGAACCAGGGGTGGAGCAGGCGCCGCAGCGAGAGAGCATGCAACTAGCGGTGGAGCAGGCGCCGCAAGAGGAGAAGGAACACTTGGATATGAAGCGAGAGAAGGAGCAAAGACGACTACAGAAAGAGCAAGAGAGAGAAGTGAGGAGACGAAAGCGACATGAGGAAAGGCACGCGCGAAAGTTGAAGGAAGCTAAGCAGAGGGAGAGCGAGCGATTGGAGCGTCAACAGAGTGAGGTTGATGAGGAGGAACGACAACAGCACTTGGACTTTGTCTTCAGACTCCTTTTTTTACTACCTGTCTTTATCTTTTACTCTTTACTGTACCTCTCCTTATTGTAGACTTTGTAGCAGATTTCGCGCCATCCATTGAATAACGTTGCCCATGGTCACAACGATACTATCCCATTAGAATCGATGTCACGGAGGTGGCAGGAGTATGATCGGGAGTCTTCGATGGGGAGAATGAAGAAGGGCAGTGCGACTGACGTTTGTTTCTTACTCATCTAGCTAGGCTCTCCATGCTGAAGCGAATTTTCGGTACCATAGGTGATGCACCGTGAAGCAAAGACTTTATCTGGTGAGATATATCAGCAGTAATAGCTTTGATTTGCCAGCAACTACGTATAGTCGCTAGAAACTGTGTCGGAGGGAGGAGCTGGACGTTACTGTAAATAACGGTTGACTGAGCGGTTCATGTTGTTGACAATGCTGAGGGCTTGAGCAGTCTGGGGCGCACCATATATTCCTTGAACATATTCTCAGCGTACTATGTATAGTCTGCGATCTCTGCTTCCAGTTGCCAGTAGAAAAGGTAGTCATGCACCGACATATATTGAAGCAGTGTCGGCCATTTATCGTTGAGCCTACCAGATACCTTCGCAATGACACGGTGCGCTCCACCGCGACGCTCCACCGTAACACAGTCCCTTGAACTCTCGCATGGGGTTCTAAATTTTAGAAGGCAGGTGCAGCTTGAAGTGCAGCTTGAAGTGTAAGTGTTGTTGCGGGTCAAAAATGGTTGTGAATATATATAGCTAATCAGGGCTTTCGTTATACCTGGATCGTTTCGCAGCTGGTTCGGCATACGGACCGTGTCACTGCAGGCTAGAACTCAGTAAACCACCACCAGGGACTTCATGTCGACAAACAAAAGAGTTGGGAACTGTGATACGTCATGTTTCACTCTGAAACGCACTTTAGGGTTGTCATGTGGGTCGGTAATTCCTCCTTCCGAGTGATGGTAAGTCTGGATGACTGATTTGCTTCAATATATACTACACCCGCTTGAACCGAAACTACTCCTCAAGAACCTTGATGCTGGTTTCACAGCTGGTTTCTGCTTGTCCGGTTGTGCCTATCCTTCGACCTCGCTAGATCTCGCTAGATAAAAACCAACAATGTCGGGTAGTCGATTGGACCGGGACTTGGTCGACGTCTCTGGAGGAAAGCGCAAGGATGAGAACGCAGAGATGCATGGCACCATGGACGCTTCTGTAATCTCGCATGACGACCGCATCGACACATTCTCCAAATCAACGACAGGAGCTAGCCCGGCTACTACGATATCCCTCAGCATGGCACGTACGAACTCGGTCACCGTCCAGTTCGAATCGCTTGTTCAGGAGGAGTCAACACAGCCGGTACTTGAGGAGTACCACCATCGAGAGGATCAGAACACGAAGGTGAGGAAGGACGACACGAAAGAACAGCAGGCCATCGAGGACAAGGTAAGTCGAACGGGCTGTCGAACGTCATGCACCGTTGTAACCAGCTAAGACTTACATTGCTTTCAGAAATCCCCGGGAGCGCTTCGAAATGAGAAGGAGGAGAAGCAAGCTGTAAAGGCCCACCCGGAGCACCAAGCAACCTCTGATTCCGTCTCTCGGGCTTCTTCGAGGCATGCTGCCATCGCTGGTCTTCCTCTCAGGCCTTCCATTGAAACGGTAGAAAGAGCGAACCTTTCGTTACCGGAGCTCTCCGGTAACTCTGCCGCTACTCTGGCTTTCCCCACCACGCATCACGCGAATCCACAAGTATGCGTCGCCGAGGTCGCTCCCTCAGCTTTCAGCTTGCTCCTCAGGACCGCCGACATGGTCAAGGACACTCACGCCATTAGGTACCCGATCAAAATCTCCGCACCGACTTCAGCACTAAACGACTTTACAGACACTACCAGAATCCGGTACGAACGGAAATTCCTGTTACAGTTCGCTACCGTCTGCAAAGGAGAAGTGTCTGTGGAGATACCCCTCGATATACTAGGTATCGATCCACGCAATCCTCCCAAGATTGTGCGCATGGGCAGGGGCGGCGAGCAACGCAGTGGATCCCGTGGTCAAACGCGAGGCAGAGATGGACCTAGAAGCATCGCGGACCGTGGCATGGGTCACTCTGGAGGCAGGAAGCCTTTTGACGGTAATGTTGGTGGTACGTATCGATCTGGCTTGGGATCACTCGTTCGACCCGCTCGGCCGAGTGCGGAACAACCGACTCGCTTGAATGACCGCTCAGGCGAAAGGCTGGATGCAGCTTTCGGTGCATGGCGAAGCCCGCGAGATGGAATGCATGAGGATCGACGAGATAAAGAAGAGCAACAACACCTCCCTGATATTCACTCCGAACATATTATGACCGCTTCTGCAGCTACAGTACCCCGATCTACTCGTGATACTGAGAAGCAGCTGCGGGATCCGCCGGATGACGATTACGACTTCGCTGAACGACAGATCCGGGCTTTGCTGGGCTCCATCACCGACGACAACTTCGATGCCGTTTCTTCGCAGATCTTGCAATGGGCCAACAAATTCACAACGGAAACCGACGGTCAAACCTTACGATTGGTCATTCAGCTCGTCTTTGAAAAGGCAAAGGATGGACCAATGACGCGTCCGATATGCGCCAAGTTGTGTCGAAGAATGTGGCAGGATATCAGTCCCGATGTTCACGACTACCGAAGGACGAATGAAGACGGTCGCTTCCTCACCAGCGGTCTCTTGTTCCGAAAGTACTTGCTCAACCGATGCCAAGAAGACTTTGAAAAGGGTTGGAAGCAAAAGGCAGACGCATCAGCTGCTGCCAAGGAGAAGGCTGTCGACAACCAATTGAAGTTAGCTGCCCAGGATGCAGCAACCGAGCCCAGCAAGGAAGCTGAAGAATCGGAATCTTCCAACAAATACTACGCTGCACAAACTTCTAGGCAACAGAGGATCGGTCTCGTCCAGTTTGTTGGTGAATTCTTCAAGCTGGAGATGCTGTCGACCAGGGTCATTCATGCCTGTATCGTCAAATTGCTCGCCAACGTCGTTGACCCCGACGAGGAAGACGTTGAATCGCTTTGTCAATTGCTCACCACAGTCGGTGCTAAGCTTGAGGCTCAGCCCAAGATGTCGCAACAGGTCGGTCTGTATATGCAGCGAATGGATGACCTCAGGAATAGCGAACACCTGTCTTTACGAATCAGGTTCATGGTTCAGGTACGTCCAGTCTAGTGTATGCGGTTCATTATATGACCTGCACTTACAGCTGTGTGAATGTTCCCAAGGATGTCATAAATCTTCAAAGCAACCATTGGCAAGAAGCGAAAGAGAGGGTCGTTGGACCCTCACCTCATCCGGACATCGATCAAGCTCATATCGAGGTACGTCACTCTACTTCTTGTATCGATAGTAGTGTACTCACGTTGGATACTGAATGCAGGCCTCAGCGCAAGCGAGCGCGAGCAAGATCGCTGCATTTCAGTGCTTGTGACAACTCATTCGAGCAAGACAGACTTGACGTTGTAACGCCATCGACCCAATCGACGGTGTTTTTTGATTGCCTGAGGAATGGGTTATGATATCAAGTGCTTCGTGCACGCAGTACCGGCGCTGGTGTACGTCGTTATTGGCAGATAGGGCTGAACATGTATGGTCATCACGCAGATGGTCCTTGAGCCACTGAGTTGGCTTCCGATAGAACAATGCATCAATCTATCAATCCCTCATCATCACCAATCAAGTCTCAACGTAGCCTGAGAATCAGACCCTCCTACGGTCAGAGACTAAGCGCGGCCTATTACGCGTCCAGTTTGCTTCCGCGCGTAGCTTAGTCTGAGTACTCAGGCTAATCTCAACGACTTCCATCACTAATAATACAACAATCCGTGGAAGCCTGTCCGTGGTAAAGAGTCGGGCTATTGTCTCGGGGAGGGGCTGAGTAGATGAGCTGGAGCAGACCGGTCAGCGCAGAAAGCTGCCTGCACATCATGTATATAGGAGGGGTCCTTTTTCAGGATTTCCCTTTCGATGTCGAATTTCCCAGTCTTTGCCTTAAGAGTCAAATCTGATTATCACGCTAGCATAAGCCGTTCATTTGAACCCTAGCGACAAAGCCTACTGGAACCGCCATCCCTTCCCTCACCTCCTGCTCTTACAACACCATTCTGATGAACGTGCACACCTGGAAAGCACAGGGTGGTACTGCTCACGCACCTGCGAGCGCGCTAAGTAGGTCCACCCATCGAAAGCAATCGCGACTTGATGCAACCTGTTCTGCTCGCACTGACACTCACTTATTTTCTTCAGTCCCTAACGTGCAAGTCTGCAATGAAGTAAATAATTACCATGCCATCACGTACTCCAGCTACGAGCTTACCGCTTCCTGAGGCAGACTTCCGCACTTTCAGCTGTCAAGTCCATCTTCGCTAGCGATACACCGGTCGGCCATCAATCCTCCGCCCCTGCCGTCCTTGTACTTCATTTCCAGCCCATTTCCGATATCGATGCTCCACACAAAGCATGTGAGGCAGCTTCCGTTGTCCTGTCTGACGACCCGGCTATCAGAACCCCCGTTGTCAACGTTCTGTGCTCAAACGCGACGTACCGCGAGACGAAGCAAGCATACGACCATCTCGGCAGTAACGTCAATGTGTGGCCCCTCGCGTTCAACAGGGAGGACATCGATGTTCAGAGTTTAATAGCTCTGCTCGGGAATGACGAAGACCCCGCCCCCGGCTACATGGAACTCGTCAGGATCATCCTAGATGATTTGGGCAATTCATACACGTATGACCGCTTTCTGGAGGCAGCAAAAACACACGTCGTCCCCGATTCCGTTCAAGGGCAGCGTTTGGCAAAACGTTCATCGGAGCGAACGATCTGGATTAGCCGTTTCTTGCACAGGAAGAGTGTGCAACGAGCCGACAACGGTATATCGGATGATAACCCGCCTCACGTGAGCAAGAGCTTCATGCCTGGTAGCTTGACCATCGTGGATCTCTGTATTCCGTAAGGACGTTGTGTTTCACTCACTCGGCAGTCAATTGCTTACAAAACGCGTTTGTGTTACATCATTCATCAGTCTTGAGATAGCCTGTCCGCTGTTTGAGATGGTGTTGAACTTCTTTGATCGGGCTCAAGTCGACTCTGGCAAAGTGGTTATCGTAGACCAGCCTCTCAGGGTGTGTAAAGTCTGTTCCTCTATGCCGCTGCTAGATAAGATGTCTGATCCGCAACATTGGCAGGTCTTGGCTTCTCAGTTGGCTACATCCAGACGCCTTGGCGCACGATTGATGTCGCTTCTGCCTAAGAATGGAGATTGAAATCACTCATGCGGTTCTATGAATAAGGGATATCGATAAGCATATGTCACAAGCGCTTATTGATGGTTGAGGGGTAGACGAATGCTTCTGAATAAGGAGAATCGCGAGTGGATATGATGTGGAAGAAAGGAGTTTGTGAGGAAGGTTAATGGTATATATAGTTATGGTCTGTCCTCAATCGATGCGGTGGATGCGGATCTGTGACAAAGGAAAAACGAAGATATGATTAGATACTTAGATAGATTGGTGTAAATCTATACTATTGTTCACTTTGTTGACGTCCATGCACATAACCTTTATTGATCTGCTGTCTCTCTAGTGTTTCCGCCCGATCCAACAATGGGAGATGGCGCTAGAGGATACCGTTGTTCGTTTTCAGACAGGTGAGCATCTGATATACAGGACTCACCATCAGTGGCTCCATCGAGAGTGGTAGTGCAGCTGTTGTCTAGATTGGGTTTCGAGGGGCACCTAGCAAGAGGAGGTTCTGGTTGTGAGGTTTTTGTCTACATCATCATGCCTGTCCTTCTCGTTTGTCCAGCAGGAGTCCGACTATGCCATGTCATATGGCCTTCGTTAATCTCTTCAACACTGCTATCGTGTTCGCCGGGATCAACACCCAACCTTGACTCAACGTTAGTAGAGAACCGTCCTCCGATATGATGGCTCTAGGGTGATCGACGAAAACCGGTATTACTCCTTCTGTTCTGTCAAGTTCAAGCGTTCGCCTTCGCTGAAAGCTCGTCGCATGCTTGTAGTCTGTGGTGTCCAAGGATCCGGAAAGGTAGGTGTCGCGTCTCGCCCTCTAACAGCCAAAAGCTAAGAACTTCGTCGCATAGAGTCACACCTTATCCATCTTGTTAGAGTCGATGCTCATTAGCGACCCTCGACTGGGCCACCTGCCGTCACCTCTATCGGCCTTGGTGCTCCATTTCGGCGAATCTGGTTCTACAATGAAGCCATGCGAGGCTGCTTTTGTTGGCCTTTCGGACGACCCTGCAGTCGAGGTGCCGACGGTCAACGTCTTTTGCTCACCCTCGGCCTACTTCAAGACAAAAGAGCTTTACGATCGACTAGGAGGAAGCGTCAAAGTGTGGCCCCTGTACTTTACCGAGGACGACATCGACGCTCAAAGTCTGCTTGCCTTGATGGCGGTCGACGAAAACGGGAGCATGCCGCTCTATATGCATGTTGTCATGTCCATCCTGTCCGACCTTGGCAGCACCTACACCTTCACCAAGTTTCTGTCAGCCATTAAACAAGCAAAGTTTGATCCACTTCAACAAAGGAGTTTGGAGCAGCGACTCACTCTCTTGCAGACGTTCTTGTCCGTCAAAGTTGGTCAACAAATTCACAGTATGAAAACCAAGCAACGGGTTGCTCAACCAGAGGAGAAATTTATCGCGGGTGGCTTGACTATCGTAGACCTTACCGATCCGTGGGTTTACCTTCTCCTTCGGCTCCAGGGAATCGACTACTTACTTGAATCGGTTCTGTAACATAGGTTTATCAGTCCTGGTACTGCTTGCTCGTTGTTCGAAATCGTCTTGAAGCTGTTCAATCGTGCAGACGTCGGTACGGGAAAGGTGGTTGTTCTAGATGAGGCTCATAAGGTAAGTTCTCATTTTCCTGTGGTTTGACACACGAGCTGAAGCGCACGCATGGCGGGTCAACGTTGGCAGTATCTTTCAGAGGTCGGAAAGTCGCAGACGGAGGGCTCCAGGCGGTTGACGGAACGAATGTTATCGTTCACTCGTCAACAACGACATTTGGCAATGAGAATTATCATTTCGACGTGAGTCCCGGTTGGAGCAAACACAGGAATAGAGAGACTGAAGAGAACCAGACATGTGCGATTTGAATCAGACAAGAGCCTACCGTTGTTCCGTCTAGGTAAGTTCGGCCATCGTACAATAAGCCAACTATCAGTGCTGATAAGGCCCATTGCTGTTTTGCATGGCAGTCTTCTGGACCTTTGCTCGATGATTATCTGTCACCGATTCTACAGCACTGGTTGGTGGTCCCATCTCGGAAAGCATGTAGCGACAGAGTTGAGTGAAGAGACGTTTGACAAGGTGGTGACATTGAAGGTATATTCTACAAGCCATCCTCCATGTCAAGGCGCGACTCGGGCTGACAGTCGTTCTTGCTTAGACCGGTCATTGCTTGGTTTTCTCGCCTACAGCATTGATCGCGAAACCCGAAACTCCAATCGTGCAAGCCCTTGGCAATCTTTCTCTGCAAGAATTTGGAACCGGGTTCCTCGATAGCTGGTCGCTCCCTATCAAACCCGCCGAGAATGTCAACGGGCTAAAGGCGTCCGAGCCAAGGAAGAAAGGTCGACCCGGTTCTTGGGACCCTAATGCGCCTGCCGTCGCTGATACCGACGCTACCGGATGCGGCCAATCGGAGGATCTTCCGAAAGATGCCTCGGGTGCTACGGAAGCCGTTACCGATGCAAAAGAATGGAAGCCTGAATCGTCACCATCCGGCTGGGGCGGCGACGATGCTCCTGTTTCTGCTCGTCCCTCCCGACCGATTTCCCAAGAAGTCCTCAGTTTCAAACTTTCCGACTCCGGTCTCGTGACTCCCGCCGATTCATTGAATGTCCTCACGCCAATCGAGGCCAACGATGGAGAAAAGAATGCCTTGACGCTTGAAATCAAAGAAAAGGAGGAAAGCGACAAACCAGGTGACAAGTTACGAAAAACCGAGCACTTGGGACGAGGATACTTGACTGTAAAGACCAGACGAAGGGTGACGGTTGATGGTGGCCGAAGTCTGCTCGCAACCGAGTCGACCGCGGCGAAGAAGCAAGGCAAGTCTGCCTCGTATATCCCCTCGCTGATTGGGCTAACCTTTTGCGCCATGTAGTTGTAGAAGGCTGGTAGGTTGTGAGATGAAGGAGGATAGCTAGTAAAACTGTTCTGCATAGACAGCGGCTGGACTGCATGGCAGACGGACGTAGGCGCAAAGTTTCTGCTTGAGTTCTCATGATGTTGTTATCCGTTGTTGTCCGTTGTTGTATTCTATAAGCAGGAATAGGAGCAGGAATAGGTCCTGTATGTTCCATGTCATCTATTGTGCAAACACCACTGCCTATATCGACTCTAGCTGGTTATTCTCATCAGCCATATACGCCATGCGTACCGGCTGAACCAGCTGCATCGCGTTGATGCCTTGTATGTCTTTTAAAGTCTTTGTCATTCTACTTTGTAAAATCGACCACAACTTTACCGACCGCCCGAGCAGACTCCAGACGCGCATACGCTTTCGCAGCATCCTGCACAAACGACACCCTTGATTAACAAGAGAACCCTCCAAACGCGGAAAAAAGCAAGTGACGTACGTTAAACCCAAACGTCGAATCAATCAACACCTGCCCGCCACGTTCCAAAAACGTATACATGGTCTCAAACTGCGTCGTACTAGCCTCCAGCATCATACAGACGTATCGTTTCCGATCCTTCTGTACCGGGTTGAGGTCGTTGGTTATTGGGCCGCCCATGGAGTCTCGCCCCGTTTCTGCGAAGCGAAGCGGGATGGTCAATACCTTGCAGACGAAGAGGGAAAGGCACGTTTGCGTTTTGAGTGAGAAAGAGGGTACGTACTGTCTCCGACGATGGTCACGTACATCCCGCGTCTCGGATCTTCCGGGTCGTTCACGAGCAGCTCGTCCAGGTGTGGTATAAAGTCGGCACCGCCTACGCAGTCGTAGATCAGGTCAAAGGGCGCGTAGGGGCTATTGAGAGCCGCCTCGACGACGTTTTGGGATGTATAGTCGATTACCTGCAAAAGAAGGTTTTTTTTTGGCGGTGAGCGCGGCGGTCTGTGCAGGTGGGTGGGAGCGGATGGGTTGACGACGTACCTCTGCCGCACCAAGGGACTCTACGAAACTCGCATTCTTGGCGGAACAGCTAGCGACGATCCGACCGTTCACTTCTGGGATCTGCGTGGCGAATTGGATAGCCATACTACCCGTCCCTCCAGAACCACCAAGCACCAACACCGACTTTCCCTTTTCCTTCCCCGCCGCCGGTCCCTGTTGTTGCTGCTCGTTCTGTGTCGCTTCTGAGGGGTACGTCAGATGACCGTGGTGCACGAACCCGGTGTAGATCGTTGAATACACAAGCGGCATTGCAGCAGCCTGGACATGCGTCAACCCTTCCGGCTTCTTGATCACCACATGGCTGCCCTGTGTACCGTCCGCCGGGGAAGGTGTCATGGCGAGGTACTCCTGTAATGTGCCTTTCCCCGTGATATCCATCGCGAGACCGAATACCTCGTCCCCGACGTTGAAGCGTGCCCGGTCGATGGAGGTGCCCACGGCGTGGATGGTGCCGCTAAAGTCCATTCCTGGGATTTTTGGGTAGGTGGGCGAGGCAGGTTGGACTTGCATCATGCCTAGGATCGCGTCGCTCGAGGAGGATCTATAAGGGAGAGCGTCAGTCACCCTTCCCGCAACCCTCTCTTCTCGACACCAGTAGCAGGAGGGACTTACAGCTGAACATCGACAGGGTTGAGCGCGGCCGCCAATATCTTGACAACGATCTGCTCCGCCTCTGGTTCCGGCACAGGGCGGTCGACAGGCTCGAGCGTCGTCGATAACGGACCTTGGTGGGTGAACTGGAAAGCTTTGTTGATTTGCATACGCATCTTTGGGCGGGAAGAATTGCTGGTTGGATAGGGGATGTCTGCAGTAAACCGCGGGGTGGCGTGGCGCTCTTGGAATCTTGAAACATGAATATGCTTCTGAAGTCATGTCTTTGCAAGATTCCGCCAAGGTGGAGGTCGTGGAAATGTAATCAATCGCGAGCGCCACACATCACCAGCACGTGGCGTTCCGAAATATTTGTTCAGTTACTCCGCGCAATCTCCTTTGCTTGAAACCCTCAAGTAGGAGCGCCGTCTTCGAGCACGCTCGTCAAGGATACAAGCAGGACCTCACTCCCCGGACTAGGATACATACTTGATAAACACTTCATTCCTGCTTTCCTTTTCTTCTCACTCAAACCTAATGGATACAGTCAATCCCTCAGAGTCGGGCACAGCGCCGAAACCTACTTCATATCCCCCGTCTGCTCCCTAACCTGATCATCATAAAACGCCGCCCACGCCTCGACCCCCGCGCCAAACTCGACCGTCGTTCCCGCGGCAACAAAGTACACTTGACCCTTGTTCACCTCGATCGTCTTGTTGGCCGTCTTGTCCGTGATTGTAGCGGTGCCGGTAGAGGGCACGGAAGTGAGGATGGCGATGGTGGGTCCGTTTAGTGGTTTGATGGTTGTTGATGTGGATTCACTGCCGGCGACGTGGTACAGTGAGAATTCTTCGGCGGGGACCTAAACACAAGAGCGAAAGCGTCGTCCAGCCGCACCCGTTTCAGTCACCATGGAAAGATGGAAAAGCCAAAAAAAGACGCACCTGGTAAACCTCGGCTCCAGCACCCTCACTCAACGACCACCTCGCCCGCTTGATCTTGTACGTCTCCGCTGGCCGCGGATCGCACCGCATCGCATCGATAAAGATATTCAAGTCGTCTTTTTCCCCCGGTTCGATGAATGCGGCGTTCAGTACGTCGTCCCTACGCCGGCGGAAGTGAGTGAGTGAGTGAGTACGGTTGCGGAGAGGGGAATAGGCGGCGATGGGCGGGTACGTACGAATTGGCCATCAGTTCGATAATTTGTCCGTCGAGCCATGCGTGCAGTCCGTCTTCCGGGACATACATTGCCTCGCCGGGCTTCAACTCGATCAAGTTCATGAAGAAGCTGTAGGATCCCCGCGGGGGCTCTTTTATCAGCCGAAGAAAGGAAAACAAAGGGCAAATAGGAGACGCGGGGAAATAAAGAGGGACGCACCAAGCGACGATAATCCCTGGATCACCCGCATAGTACTCTTGCGTCTTTTTCAACGCGCGTTCAATCCTCTGGCCCTGCTCTTGATCCCACATGGTCCCGCCAAACACCTCGCCCGCGCCATCCCGCTCAATCCGCTCAATCAAGGACCGAACAACACCCTGTGCGTCCCCGCCACCGCGTTCCCTTTCCGGCTCCCTTGCCAGCCCCGTAACAGCTTTGATCGCGTCCTTTGCGGATTCCAAAACGCCGCTTGATTTCTGATTCATCCCCAGGATATCCTTGACGAGCGCCTTGACCTTGTCCTTGCTCGTCGGGTCCCGCAAATACGCTTCATACGACGCGAACCGACCCAGCAGCTGTGCGAGTTCAGGAATGGACCGAAGGTTACTCTCGATCCGATCAAACGGCGCGAAGCCTGCGAATCCGAGGAACGGGGTCAGGGCGACCGCGATTTCTGGTTTATGGTTTGCGTCGGGGAATTTTGCCGGGTCCCGTGCGTGTAGTTGGGCAGCGAGGGTTTTGTCCGGGTGGATTTGGAGGGGGAGTGCTAGTCGGGTGAGTAGAGAAGCGTGTTAGGATCGGTGGAAGGAGGGCGTGATGGTAAGCCGGCGCGTACCTTGTTTGCATGTCAAGATCTTGAAGACAAAGGGAACGTGTTTATCCTTCTTCCCCTCGACGGGCTTTGGAAACTTTTGCGGGACGACGCCGAGTAGTTCCGGGTGCTCGTACAGGTGTTTGCTGAGGAGGGTTGATGGGTGTGCGTATAATTTGGAGGGGAGGTTTGGGTGGGTGGTCATCCATAACTAACACACCGCGCCACGCAGCGAGTCAGTAAAGGCAGAAAGGGGAGGCTTTGGAAGGTATATGGGAACGAAGGAAGGCGCGGCTCACCTCTGCATAAGGAGTATTCTCATCAAACTTCCAATCGTTGCCACTCGCCTCGGGCCCGAATTGGGAGATGATCGAGTCGTTGCCTACTTTTCCCCCTATTACACACGCACACAGGTAGGCGGATGAGCACCAAGCCAGTGGAGGGAGCTCAGACGGACGGAACAAACGACATACATGGGTAGTTTTGTGCGTCGCATGCTAGTCGGATGATATGGTCTGTCATGGTCACGGTTTGTGCTGTAATGGATCATTAGGGGGGGGGAACGATGTGCCGGGCATTTCTTGGAGCGATGCTTGTTATATGGCGATGCCTGTTTGGCACGATTCCCGTCGGCAGGAACAGGAGCATCATCATCATTCACTTAGCTTTTGCGTGTTCATTCCAGGGCGGAGGAGAGCGACGAGCGCGCGGATGCTAAAATGGGAATGGGAATGAGGCTCCTCCTTTGTCCTTTGTGTGTATGGTCGTCCCCCAGTCAGCTTCTCGCTTTGAGCTCCTTCATTCATCCTTGTCTCCATAAGAAAGATGGACAGATATTGAGCGTGAGGTTGCAGCAGGAAAATAATGCGAGCGAGGAACACGATGACTGCAATTTTCTGATCCTTCCACTACAACGAGCAGTTCAATCTCGCCATCTTGTTTCTCCTGATCGAATGTCTATGATCATGTAGGATCTCCTCGCACGCAAACGAGTATATACCAGAAGGACATGCGTTTTGGCAAACGCAATAAGCATAAGCAGCTGTGAGAAGGGATAGGGATGGAAGGTGCCATCTGAGGACCGAGTATGACGTGTAATAATCGCATCCCCCTTCCTTGCGCTTTTGCCCTCCCAAGCCCGCGCTTGGGTCGCGAAAAGCCAGGCGACAACGAAGGAAGACAAGGAATTATTGAGTCGATCGGGTTGGTCAGTAAGGAATTTGTTACCAACACTTTCGTCGCTGCAGATCCTTCCTTGTGACGCATTCTACACGGTTCTCTCTGCTGAAAACGAACAAGAGCGTGGAATCCAGCCGACCAACGAAAAAAAGGACGGATTATACCGACCACTTCCCGCAGAGACGAAAACAGGGAAAAAAAACCCCGCGCAGGGAACGTAATACGGTAGCTCTTTCACGATGTCTGAATTCGTGCAGTATGATTTGACCCAGGTACGTCCCATTGCGCGAGTACGCAAGAGATAGGGAGAGGCACGAGCAATGTGTGAGAGGAAGGAGGGCTGACGCTTCTTTCTTGTTTGGCATTATGGTAGACGTTGATCCCTCACCTGGACCGACATTTGGCGCTCGCATTGCTGAACCACTTGACAGAGTTGGATACGCCGCTATACTCGATCGAGCAGCTTCAAAAGGCACAGTGAGTGGTCAAGCGCGATTACGTGTAGAGGAGGTGAAGGGAAAGGGCGTGTGCAAGTTTGCTGATGCGGTGTGTGTTTTACGTGTGTCTGATAGGTATGAGTTGGTCAAAGGGACCAATATGATTGATTATGCCAAGCAGTTGGCGGAGCAGGTCAAGGGGATGGACGGTGTTGATGATGCCATGCCTGGTAAGTCCGCCGCTTTTTCCCCAATACTGGTTGCACTGAACCCGGGTCAACTGATTTGATGCGTCGTGTCCTGCATGGAAAAAAAGACTTTGCTCGTCTGCGAGCGGAAGCGCTGCAAAAGACCGAGGCGTTGCAGAAATCCGCGGAACCGGTGCTTAAAGTGATTGAGAACCCCGAGGTGGCTGATCGGTTGAAGGGTGCGGTGGATAAGCAAAGGAACATGGAGTTGCTGCAAAAGGAGTACAACGTGGGTTTTTTTCCTTTGCGTGTTTGGGTCGAAGGGGGAGCTGCGGCTGATGGATGCCTTTTTTTGCAAACAGTTGACACTCGACCAGGTGAATGCGCTCTACCACTATGGTCACTACCAGTACACGTACGGAGGGTACGAAGGTGCCGCATCATACCTGTACCATTTCCTCATTCTCTCCCCCTCGCACGACCTCAACCTCTCTGCGCACTGGGGTAAACTATGCTCCAACATCCTGTGCGGTGAATGGGACGCCGCTCTATCAGAAATCAAAGACTTGAGGGATTTCATCGATAACCCCCAAACGGTGGACCAGGCAAAACCAAACGTCCAACTACAGGCGAGAACATGGTTGCTCCACTGGTCGCTGTTTGTCTTCTTCAACCATGAAAACGGACGACAGGCATTGCTCGAGCTGTTCCTCTCCCCAGCATACCTGAACACGATGCAGACCGCCGCGCCCCACTTGCTCCGATACGTCGTCGCCGCGGCCATCCTCGGCCGAACCGCTGCAGGCGCCAAAGCAACCCCTTCCGTCCTCGGCTCACGTACGATCCGCGACCCGATCAAGGAAGTCACCAAGATCGTCATGATGGAGGAATACCACTACGCGGACCCCATCACGGGCTTCCTCAAAGACTTGTATGGTGACTTTGATTTCGAGGGCGCGCAGGAACGGTTGCGTGTAGCGGAACAGGTGTTGGAGAATGATTTCTTCTTGAATGGCTTCACGGCCGATTTCTTGGAAAACGCGAGGTGGCTCGTGAGTGAGGTGTACTGCAGAATACACAGGCGGATTGATATTACGTGAGTACCGGGTTTAAGCGATGTGGCAGGGCGGGGGCGAGAGGATGGCTGATGCTCGACTTGGATGGCCCCGATAGCGACTTTTCGAAACGGCTCAACTTGTCGAGCGAGGATGGAGAAAAGTGGATCGTCAACTTGATCAGGGATTCGAGATTGGGTATCGATGCCAAGATCGACTTGCAGGCTGTGAGTAGCCGTCACCGTCGTCTGGTTTTTTGTACATGCGCTAACGCTCCGTCCTGCGCGATAGAACATGCTCCACATCTCCCGCCCTCATCAGACTCCTACGGCAACCCTAATCGAAACCACCCGTTCGCTCGCATTCCGATCCCAGGCGATCCATTACGCCATGTCCAAGAAGGACCAGGTGGAACGTGGCGGTGCAGGTGGCGCTCCAGGTGGTGGACGAGGTGGTCGAGCACAAGGTGGTGCGCCGCGACAGAATCAGACACATGGGCAGGGACAGACACCGCAGCAGCAGCAACAGCAGCAGCAGACGTCAACGGCGGCGGCGGTCACACAGGAAGCTTAGAGAGGTCGTTTTGTCGGTGCAGATCCCCCCTTGACCTGCTCGTGCGACGAGAGGGAGGGGGGATTTGCACGGAAACCGATGTTGTACACGTTGTTGATATGATCTTTGCATGGCTCTCTCGACTCGAGGAATGGAATGGATCTTGGATTTACAAGCCAAAAGTTTCTGGTGAAAGACGGGAGTTTGGCGCGCGCATCGTTGCGTTTTGACAGCTGTTTCGACTTGCCCTTTCTAACGGGTTTCTGGTATAGGTTGTTTCGCTCATGGTGCAAAGTCATGCATAGAGTGTGGGTGGTAGATTCCCCATTCTCGGTCCTTGTATACCCTTTGCCGGGCAGGAAACGCCCTGCGGCCTGGCAGTAAGAAGTGAGAAATCATGAAATCAGAAATTCCGCTGCGAAGCCAAACTCGATCGCTCCGCAGCAGGCTCCCGCGCAAATGCAAAGGCGACGATACGGTAAAGAGGGAGACAGGTAGTAGAGGCAAGGTAAGGCTGGCAAGAGAGCGTTTAAAGCAGACAACGATATTCTTGTGTGCCTGTTCCCTCTAGGCATGAACACCTTTACGTTACCGCACATGGACAGTAGCAGAGCAGGCGACGATTTGTGTCAATTTGCGACAACGGAATAAATTCAGCAAAGAAGAAGAAGACCGACGACGTCCGCGCAGGCCGTTCATCTTGCACATCGAACAATCCGCCGCGCGCATCTCTTGGTAACGAGCGGTGGTCAGCGAAGGAAGGATAACAACTTGCCACGAACCATGGACGAGACAGACAGGGACGTCCTCGTTGCTGGTCCTAGGCGGTCAAAGGGTGTCGCAGGCGGCGTAGCAGGTGGACAACATGTGGCGTATCCTGCTCAAGGTAGTGAAGGCGGTAGTGGCGGTGGTAGAAAATCCGGTGGTAGTGGATTGGTGGATAGGATTGTCGGTCTGCAACGACGTCAGGCGGGTGGTGCTCGGTACGTCCTTTGATGGCTCACGCCGCTGCTGGCCCTTTGTACCGACTTTCAGCAGCAGCCGGGATAGGTGAGATTCTCGCTGACATTTTTGTCTTGTGCTCAGGACTGTTCGATCTGCCAAAGACCGCGAAGCGGATAGATCCGCGGCCGCTGTTCCGACCACCTCGTCGACTTCTCAATCGGAAACGAGGCATCGTTCTTCTGCCGCCACGACGACGACGACGGCCCAAGCGCCTCAAGCGAGATCCAACAACGCTCGAGCGCTCTTCGATCCCTCGACGGCTGACAAGCAAAGGCGGAATATGAGAGATGCACCTTCAGGACACTCAGAACTTCCTCCACCTCGAGGAAACGAACGAACGCGATCGCCTGCTATGAGGTATGCACACGACAATGCCGCGGCTCCTCCAAGGTCTCCTTTACGTACTCAGGCACAAAGAGGTGGTAGAGCGAGAAGAGGCGGAAACGGAGACGATGATGATGAGGATGATTTCGTGAGGGTTGATAACAAGTATCTTGTGAAAGCTGGCGGTGGTGCAGGCGGAGGCGAGGAGGAAGATCCGAGGGAGAAACGGTACCCTGATGCGCAGCGCGGGTATGAAGACAGAAGGATCGACGAATACTCTCGGACGCAAACGAGCCATGTTGGTGTAAATGAACCGAAACATACCCGCTTTCGTGATTCCGACGACGATGAAGAGTATGGTTCAGAGGGTCAAGACGACCGCGGACAACATACGCGGGACAGAAGGCGACCGCGAGCTACGCCGATGGAAGCACAACCGTCCAGCAAATATGCACCCATCACAGCGACCGAGAGAACGTCATCCGGTGAAGGGTTACATTCCTGGGGAAGGCGACAGCTAGGCGATGAACATGACGGGACAAGAGGTCACGCGTCCGGGGGGCACGGTGGCGGCACTGGAGGGAGGTATCAGGGACAAGGGCCAATGCGGATGCTATTCAACCCCAACGTCCATGATCCTCTGAAATTTCAACAGGCGCCTTCCGTGTCAACCGGAAGCGGGAGTAACGCTACAGGCCACACGCTTTCGACCAGCAGAAACGACTACCCGTACCGCAATGGTGGATCTTCTTCCATTGGAACCACCATCTCTGCCGAATCACATGCGGACAAGAGTCGTAGTGGCAAACATCCTCCGAGCCGGCTTACCATTCCGATGATACTGGATGAAGATGATGAGGAGGAGCAGAAGCGGGGGGATAGAGAGCGGGAAAGACGAAAGCGGAAGGAAGGGAGCGAGCGGGGGCCGTATGCAAAGAAAAGAGGAGAGGAGGATGGGAAGAGTAAGGGTAGTCGGAGTAGCGAGGGTAGTGAGAGCCTGAGGGATAGGGAACGCGGGCGTGGCAAGTGAGTAGCTTTCATGCTTCTTTACGCTCAGATATCCGATGGCATATGCTCATGCACTTTTTTCTTACAGTGACACCGGAATCATTCCACGGCTGCGCGAAGCCTACAAGGGCATCATGGCGATGGAAAACAACCTAACAGAACTCCACCGGAAATTAGCGAGCGATCCGTCCGGCGGGGTGCGTTCACTCATTCAAGCTGGTCTCCTTGGACGCGGTTCTGCACCTGTTCATGGCGGGAGCAGTCAAGTATTTGATCCGGGCATGCGGAATGGCGCTGTGGGTGTCTTGTCCGGTGGAAATCACAATCATTACGGAAACGAGCATCACAATGGCGGCGAAAACGACTTCGACGATGATGACGAATATTCCCGCAAACCTATCCGTAAAGTCACATTGTCTGCGTTAGAGCCGACCAACGCTGCGCAAGAAGATGCGGGCTGGGTCGAGCTTATTGCCCGACACAAAAAGTTTGCCGATGCCATCCATGACTTTTTGGCACTTTCGTTGGACCCGTTGATTCCAGCGTCATTGCACACTCTGCCCGTCAAGTACAATATCCCGACCAGACTGTGGCAGACTGGGTTCCACCTCATCTTGGAGAAGATGCGATACACCTGGATTGCGAATGCACCCCTTGTCAATACCACCCGATTGAAACCTCACCAGCAAGGCCCGACTCTGACGCCTCGAAATGCACAACTTTCGAGTCAAGTTCTCGAACACCTTACCGATTTCATCTATGACGCCTACACTTTCTACACCAATCTGCTCGAGGAACAGACACTGTCGAATTTCCGAGCAGCGTGGATTGAAGCACTGGGCGATTTGGCACGATATCGTATGGCTGTTGCGGCACATGTCGCCTCTCAAGAGCCACCGGCGGCTGCACAAATCGCTCCTGAATTGGCTCGTATTGATGATGATAACGAATCTCCGTTCCCAAGCGGAGCCAGTATAGGAGCAGAAGTTGCACAGAACTGGCATATCGAGGAGAGGGAGACATGGAGAACGACATCCCGTGACTGGTACTACATGGGCCTTACGGAGAAACCCGGAGAGGGCAGGCTGCACCATCATCTAGCATTGCTTTGCCGAGACGTGAAAGGAGAAGAGGGCCGGGCATTATACCATTTCATGAAAAGGTAAGCAAAAGTACAAGGTCGCACATGGAGACCGCTTGTCTAACACTTACTTTGCATTCCAGTCTAACGACCTCTCATCCATACTCATCCTCTCGAGAATCGATCCTCCCACTCTTCGACACAGCTTTGCAAAGAAAACGGGCGACGTTTGATGCGACTGCGCCAGACTTGTTCTTACTCATGCATGGCATGCTCTTTACCAAGATCGAACTCGACAATTTCGACGGCGCGTTTGATCGATTCACGGAGCGATTGTCTGAAGACCTGCACATGGGAACAGTGTCTGGCACGACACGTCCGATACCCCAAGTAGAATGGCTTACCATGGCAATTGTGAATATTGCCGCCATGATGCAGTACGGCATCGATGATGGACTACTCCGCAAAGCCCTCGCAGAGGAAACGGCCACGCGCAAGGTTCAGAAAGCGGCTCAAGTTTCGCAGGCTCCGCATGCCCTCATCGTTCGGGACGAAGATGCTTCTCCTGATGATCATGATGCAGATGCCCTGGCAGGAAAAATCAAGACTCTGCGCATGGATACGTCGCACGGGGATGGCTTGCCGTTGCCACTCGCCAACGCATGCAGACTATCATTTGCCATGCTTCGGTTCTGCCTCCAACACCCGGTTCGGTTGATCGGACTCACAAATGTCTTGAATCCATACATCTCGACAATGCTTACATTCTTGGCTACTGCGGTGAAGCAACCTGCAGCATTGCAGGTACTGGAATACTTTATCCCCTGGACTGAGCTTGTCGCGTTTTACAATGCCATTCCGCAAAAGATGGAAATCCGACCGGATCCATCTGCAAAGTTGATGGGTGGACCGCCGATTCCTGAAGATTGGTGTATTCGAGGTATGGAGTGGGTGGGCAGGCGGGTGTATGAACGCGGATTCTGGAAAGTTAAAGGGAATTCGACAGGATCATCGCGCGGCTCTGGTGGTCCAGCCCAACCTCGTCAAGGACCGAGAGTACAAAATGAAATGGATGTCTTGACCGAGCACGACACGAGCCCGGAAGACGCGATTAATGGAGTCGTCGACGATGTTGACGGTTCCGATGTTACCGATACACCTCCGGCCATCACGCAACGCAGGTGGAAACGTGCAGCATGGGCTGCCGGCATCTTCATTGGCTGTGTGCCCGGACTGCAGATGTCGTCCACAGGCCGGATCGAGATCGTCCTTGATGGACCCCTCCAAGGGAAAATCTCGGCATGGGAAGCTGAGCGACAGCGCAAGGTTCGGCAAGAAATGGAGCGATCACGACGAGAAGAAGAGGCGCGTGGTGAATGGACGTTGGAAGAGGGTTTGGCCATGTCTGATGATGCTGCCGAGTCCAGTAGCGAAGAGGATGGCGATGAACCTGAACTTGCGGATCTGCGTGCTCGACGTCGTCATCTTCGCAGTCTCTTGCGTCAACCCGTACCGGCCATCTACTCGCCTAGGAGCGCGCGGGCTCCTTCTCGCAAATCTCAGCTGGCGCAAAGTCCTTTCCTGCCTGGCTATACAGTGTTGGTTTTCGATACCAATGTGTTACTTAGTTCGTTGGAGTTGTTCGAATCGGTCACGGAGTCCAAGCTCTGGACGTGTGTCGTGCCCCTCCCTGGTGAGTCGATCCCATATAATCTTCTTTTGCTCTCACTAGCTAACAGATTGTACGTTCGTTTCAGTGGTCACCGAGCTGGATGGTCTAGCCAAAGACCCTTCGCCTCTCGGCCAAGCCGCCTCGTCCGCCATCGCCTACCTAGAGTCGCACGTCCGATCACATGCATTATCCTTAAAGATCCAGACGTCAAAGGGCAACTATCTATCCGACCTTTTCGTGCGAACCGAGCACATCGATTTCCGTGAAAACATCACTCTGTCTAATACAGGTTCGGTCGACAAGACCATTGTCCGAGCGCAAACGATGGACGACTTTATTCTTCGCGTTGCATCCAACCAGTCTGAACACTTTGTCGATCGCTCGCGGCTTCTTTCAATGTCCGGCTCGCCCCTCAAAGTGGATGCTTTGTACGAAGAGCAGAAGCGAACGGCTGCCAAGGTGTTGCTGTTGACGTTTGACCGTAATTTGAGACTTCGAGCAAGGGCGAGGGGAATCGATGCGGCAGACGAGAAGGAGATGGCCAAGATCTTAGGCAGACGCAATGGAACTGGCTAGATTCGACGTATCATCCACTTTTGACATACTCGAATCCGAATCATCGGCCTTTCTTGAAGACCACTGGCGGACAGTTAGAGACCCCGGAGGGTTCCTGAAAGCTGGCCTACTTTGTCCTTGGAAGGGCAGTCGTCCAGTTACAAGCCATGGGTATCCGCTTTTGTCAAGGCCTCGAGGATACAAGATGGCTATCGCCAAACGTCATGGCGACTATGCTTCGCCAACAGGCAGTCCGGATTCAGGCCATGGCGGGTGCTTTTGGGACGTAGCTATCTACACAGCTCCATTGAAGTATATTTTGTACAGCTCTGGTTGTTCCGTCCGGCGCGACGTCGATCGCTTCAAGTCATTATCGAACGCAAGCAGGCGTTTGTCTCAGAGCTCTCTCACTATAGCTTTCAGTTTTCTCCATGTAATATGTATCTCAACATCTTGGCTTCTATGCATATCAGAAGTGTGTTTGTTTCATACCCCGTCGAGCTAATCGAGTGTGCTATCACAGTCATCGCGGGTGAAACGCTGTACGGAACATGTCGCTCTCCCGGCCTCACATAAATACCACAAAGTCCTCAAGCTCTTCGCAATGGGGTGATGCCTCGAGGCGACCTCCTTCACCAACTGTGAGTGCTATCCCCACCTGCTTCATGTCCGTGCGTGAGATTGACACCTCGGACAACTAGCTCTCTGCAACGACGACCGGATCGCGAATCGACTTTTCGCATCCACCGCATCTGTTGATCACGCGAGCTGATCTGCGGAACAGTATCAGTGCTCTTACAGAGCTCATGGTTCACGCCAAACACTACCGCCAATGCCTACTCAGTCTTTCGAAGGCGACATCTGCGTTTGCTGGAGCCCTGGAGGTCTGTTCGAGGGTGAAAGGTTGCGATACGGCGAATGCAGGGATTCTCGGTGCTAGTGGTTTGGAGTATCTGATAGGGAATCATGAACAGTTGATGGTAGGACTTGAAATCCAGTGCTCTATTCCACATCGTACATTCTCGCTGACACGGGCTGGCAGGCAGATACGTTTTACCGGGAATTCGAGATTCCTTTATTGCACTTGTTGGACACCTACAAAGCTTCGGTCTCGGTGAGCTCCTGAACATCTCCAAGTATACCTCGGATCCCGTGCTGATTCTAACCATGTTGAGATCTCAGGATCGTCAGGCAGCATATGAAAAGGCATGCCAGGAGAAATCGAATCTGATACGGAAAACGGAACACGAAAATATGAAGCATGGTCGACGGCGCAACCGAGGTAAGCACAATATGCCCGGCTGATACGCTGATTTATATTGACAACGCATCTAATGCAATGATCTCATTTGACAGATCTTCAAGCCTTCCGAGCTGCACTGACGACCCTTCAGAGCCTAGTGGACGACCTAGATTTCTTGAAAAGTTCTTACCACCACGAGGTCATGGAAGGAGAAGACGAGTTATGGAATGGGGTACTGGACAAGATAGCATTTGTTGCTCGAGCAAAGATGGATGTACATGACAAGGTTTCTTGTGAGTCTGGACTGCAGGTTTCCCTTCCAAGAATTTTTAGGATGGTTGAATAACTCAGACGACGAGTTGCAAATGTCTAGCCAAATCAAATGATCCCTCGTTGGAACCATTACTGCATCCGATAATGAACACGGTCGAGGATGGCGCACCGTTTGGAGATGGAACGATACTCAACGCGCTAGCTCCGTAAGTCGGGGATACATGCCACTTTGAATTCTAGCTGACTGTACGCATTTCTTACCGCTGAACACAGTCTGAGTCTGATGTCGACACCGAAATCACCGCAGCCGGCTCTCTCAAGAACGCCGTCAAGAACGCCTCGCCGTTTGCAAACTCCGCCATCACGGGAAATTGGAGGCTTACCGGATTCGCAGAGCTCCCCTTTGGGTGTCCCTACTCAATTTGATGGACTCTCCCAAGACAAGAAGGGCCAGAATGGCACAGCCAATACCGATCGACCTGACTCGGCGAAAGATCGACGTAGCTTCTTTGGAAGATTGTTCAAGCCATCAACCGACAATCTACGCACGCCTGGAGTTGGTAGCTCTGGCCCTGCTACATCTCTAACAAGACATGGCCGACATCACTCTCAACAATCTATCGCAAGTACAGCTGAGACGTATACAGAAGATTCGGAAGTTGACGATGCGACGGATAGCAGGCGGCGGGAAAGAAATGAACGTGTCTTGATGGGTCGATCGGTACCTTCCGCCAAACGAGGGGACGCTGTGAAACCTGGCGAGAAGAAGCTCATGCCGCGAGTGCATGTCCATGCGCCTATTCCGAATCCTCGGAGAACGACCAGCAGTCCTAGTGTCGGAGGTCGGCAGGGAAGGGATCAAAGGGAGTTGAGCGTGATAGAGGATGATGAAGCGGAAGATAGCAGGGATAGTGCTGTCGAAGGGGTGGCGATGCTTGAGGGTGGAGCAGAAAATGGAAGAATAGATGATATGGAGCAAGGTGAAATCGCGGAGACAGGCTCCGAGAGTTTGATCTCCGACACATCTGCAATGGTAATCGATGCCTCCCCGACATCCGCTCCAGCATCACTCGGGTCACGCGGTGTCCGCGACGAAAAAGAAGGCACAGGCTCACCGTCGAACAGGATACCGGAAATCACTTCACAATCGTCTGCGACTGATTTTGATCAATCCAGCGCGAAAGAGCAACGCTTGACAGATGACCCTGAACGGGATCATGGAGACCAGGATCAAGAGATGCCTTCGGCGCCACCCAGTCCGTCCCTGGAGCATGAGCTGGAGACGATCAGGGATAACTCACGCCGCAAGGCAAGTGCGTAGATCGAGGCGATTATGGCAGTACAATAATCTGAGGTTGTTAGCGCTATAAATTCATGGACTATTCATGCGAAGGAAGGTATTCCGCGACTTTCTTTTGCAGACCTAGAGAGCTGTTCCGCTCAGGCGTCCGTCGTTTGTCATGTCGCATGTCAGCGCTTAGGGATCATCCTACGCACCCCTCAGCTGACGTATACTAAGCCTTACTCCTCGGCCGAATACGACCACTCCATGAAGAATGCCACACCCCTGGCAGTGCCCAGTATTCCGAGGATTGCCCAAGTACCTTACTCTTCACGACAGTTGCATTTCGGCAAAGACGTGTTTAACCGTCCACTTCGACATCTGCCGATAGGTATAGGGATTGTAGAAGTACAGTTTCTGTCAGCTGTTGCGATCAGTGTTCTTCTTCTTTGACCCCTTCCGTGGGCTTCTAATTCAGATTATCGATATAGCTCCTACTTTCCTCATGATAAACCAAATCGAAGTATAATCGTTGATATCGTTGAAGAGACGCAGAAAGGCTGAAGGGCATTGGCCTAGGAGAGCAAGTGCCCCATGGGAACCAAGGCTCGTGAATAGTCTTGTCCTGATCTTCTTGCCCTCCTCCTCGTCCGCTTCATCACTGCTTCGTCGCGACGTTTTGTCCGCGCAGCTCGTCAAAAGGAGGATGTCGTCCCGTAACTGTAGGGTTATCACCTCCAAGCCCATACACTGCGGCCCTCGGCGATGATTTGAGACACGCACTTTGGCTCGCAGGATGAAATTGCCCGTCGTGTGGGCCGTGTGGGCACTGCGCGGCTGGTGACAAACAAGAGTGATCAGGTCCATGACCTTGATACGCGTTCGCTCACTCACAACAAATCTCATCATCAGACGTCTGCGCTTAACGAGCTGCCTGGGTTAGGCGGAACTTTGTAGCCGAGCCCGATGGTCGCTGTTGCTGTCGTTGTCACCCATTACTATCACTCTGTATAGCTCTCTGTATGTTTGTCGCCCATGGAGTTGATTGTACAGTATGTAGCTCAGGGCCAGTGACCCAGTATGGAGAGTTGCTATCCACCGGAAGACCGGCAACGTGGACGGCTACCTTCGGCAATTACTGCGTGTCACTACCAAGTTTTTGCTCCCACTTGGTAGCTCACTTGATACCGAATTTGGGCGTTTATGTAATGCCTCAATGCCCGTTCTTCCGAGTGGCGCAGTGTCCAGCAACTGAACGTTTCGTCATCTTCCCCCGGATTCTTGTCCTATACCCCCTGATCCAAGTGTGGGGAAATCTCTTCTCCGCGGGTCCCCGTCCACTTGCCGGGGCGCCGCACTTGCCGGGGCGCCGCACGTTTATTCTGGTCTCCGTGTGATTTCCCTTTCTCCCTTGCCAATCAGCGCCATGACAATTGTGGACCAACTCGCAACGCGGGATGGTCTGCGGGATGCACGCCCGAGCGCCAAGCCTAAAACACTCGCTTAAACTTGAAATCTGAATCGAGCAGAAATATCGGGTTTGCTGAAGGGAGAACAATGCGAAAACCCCTGCAGCGTCGACTGGCCCGGACCGCTGGAGAAGATGGGGAATCCTGCAAGCTTTTTTCAGTCGGCTCATGGCTGTAGGTACACTGTTACATCAATTCCAGACGAGTTGGCTCGTCGTCTGCCTTGCCAGTCTGTCGCCTAGCTGACGGCTGCAATCATTTTCATCAAGCGATCTGGTCTGACTACATCAATGAAGTTATATATAATTCCCGCTGATCAGAGCGACTGATCTCTTCGACTTTGCCTTTGCCTGCTACCCGCTGCTTGACCTTTACCTCAAGCGTCACCGCGAGCTGCACCCAGCGTAGACCCTCAACATGCACAACCCGACACCGGTATACATGGACTCGGAGGCCAAGCCTGTCAATCAAACCTTGGAGCGCGTTCAGACAAGAGAGAAAGATATCGAAACCACCAGTTCCTATGCCGCACCTCACCTTGATGCGTTAACCGGCGAAGAATTGCCAGCAGCACTGTTTGACGAGGCGGCATCAAAGCGCCTAGCTCGAAAGATGGATGTTCACAACATTCCGATTGTCGCGCTCTGTTACCTGTTCGCGTTTATCGATCGAACGAATATGTAAGTTCTGAACAAGTCCGATGTGGTCCCCATACTCACTCTATGTTCTGCTTACAGTGGTAATGCTCGTCTGTACGTAATATTGTGCGACGAGGACTCCTCCATATCTAATTTCTTTGGATAACAGAGCCGGACTTGAGAAGGATCTCAAGCTCGTGGGGTACGATTACAACACCCTGCTTAGTAGTGAGTCTTCCTCAGGCCGTCTGAGCATCCTGTAGTCCCTCTAAACGTCTCGGTTTGCAGTTTTCTATGTCAGCTACATCATCTTCGAATTTCCTGCCAACATGTTCACGAAATGGTTGGGTCCTGGCAAGGCTATTCCGCTCTACACGATTACTTTCGGTATCCTGAGTATCGCGACCGCTTTCGTCAAGACGTTCGGGGCCAGTTTGGCAGTCCGTTTTCTTCTTGGGTTAGTCTCACGAGCTGGGCCGTGTTATTGGTTGTTGCTGAATCTGTCTTTTGCATTTCCGCAGAGCTTCCGAGGCGGGTATGTTGCCAGGTATCGCATATTACCTATCACGATGGTATACCAAGCAAGAGCTCGGTAAGCGAACCCCGGCCGGCATAGCTCTTCGCCCTTGAGATTAACGACATATTTTGCCAGCTTTCCGACTCGCCATGTACCTAGTTTGTTCGCCTTTGGCTGGAGGTATGTGGATCAGGGAAGATAACAACCGAAGACGATGCTGACTTTGGCGTGTCTTTAGCCTTTGGTGGTCTGATGGCTTCTGGTGGGTCCTCAGGCGCTGATAGTGGATCGAATTGTCCCAGAATATTGACTCGATTCATCACAGGCATCCTGAAGATTGACCACGTCGGATGGCTGACACGTTGGCGATTGATTTTCATGATTGAGGGTAAGTTGCTCTTGCGCTCGACTTGGATTATCAGAAGGCTTACATGTTTGTTCTTGCCAAAGGAATTATCACCACTTGCGTCGGTATCGCAGCGTGCGTATTCTACTGCATATAAACAGATTGGCTCGCCGCTGAACCCTTTTCGACAGCTATATCCTTTTAACCGATCGACCGGCCACGGCTCGATGGCTGTCCCCCGAAGAGAAGCGTAAGTCATGTATGCAAGACTGTCCGGCTGCCTTGTCCTGATCGTTGTCTCCTTCACCGATGCCAGTTCTGGCTGAACTGCGAGTCCGAAACGAAAACCTCGGCGCACCCGTTGCCATTGAGAAGCTCAATTGGCGAGGTATTAAGCAAGGTGTCTTGGCACCTTCCACCATCATCTTGGCCTTCATTTTCGGATTCAACAATGTCACCGTGCAGTACGTAACACTTCTATTCGACACTTATGGCCAAGGCGTACAACAGAGATACTTAACCTGCTTTTCTTCGTTCTCCAGGGGTGTCGCTTTCTTTACTCCGGTATGTATCGCTTACCAAGGACAAAATACAGGAGCTGATTTGGTGTGGTTATTTTCTGCGATCAGACCATTATCAGCGTAAGCCGGCTACGTGGATTCAATGTTCAGGCAGCAAGCACTGAATTAGTTTCGTTCACAGGGAATCTACCCTCACAAGACCACTGTGCAGAAACAATTGCTTACAGTCCCCGCCTACATCGTCGGAGCATTCTTCGTTCTTGCAGTAGGTCATTCTGCGCGCCAGATATTGATAAGTATGGTCTGGATATTAATCTCTCCGCGTTGCAGATTCCCTATGCTTCGATGAAGCTCAAGAAGAGAGGAGTCTTCTTGTTGGGTGCGACTCCCATGGTTGCAGCCGGGTATGTCTGCGGGACAACCAATCTTGGGACCTTGCCCTCAGTGTGCTAATTCTGCCTGCTTTCGCTACAGATACATCGTCTTCTTGGCCACCACCAAGCCTCAGGCGCGATATGCAGGTGTCTTTTTGATTAACATTGGAGCTTTCGTCTTCGGTCCTAGTAAGTCTGCATCGGCGTGTGGTAGAAGGAGCTTAGCTGAGAGGTGTCTTTCTCAGTGGTAACCGCATGGACCTCGATCAATGTCGCTTCCGATACCGCTAGAGCCAGGTAAGTTGAACTCGGAATGCGATTGAAGTACAGTTCACCGCTGACGCTACTCCGCCGATAGTGCTCTCGGTCTCGTGGTGATGTTGGGTAACTGTGGTGGTTTGATCAGTACATGGAGTTACGTTGCGACAGGTAAGATAACGCCGGACAAAGTGCGCGTTCCATAGCTGACTGGTGTACCTCACCCTACTATCGTTTTATTTCGCTAGATGCTCCGAATTACCCAATTGGTAAGTGATCCTGCGGTTCTCAAACTCTTCCCCAGCTCATTTCCTTGCTCTTACAGGTAACGGATTGAACCTTGGTTGCGCCGGTGCCATCTTCATCCTCCTCTTGGTTCTTTTGACGTTCATGCACCGAGACAACAAGAAGCGGGACCGTGGAGAGTACGACCATTTCCTGGAGAACACCACCACACCCGAGTTGCTGGGCAACAACCACCCTGCTTTCCGATGGCGTACGTAGATGTTGTGGTAGGTTTCGATAGGGCATTGCAGAATAAGGAACAAATTCAACTTGTAATTCAAATACGGTAAGAATGTAACTGCTTCGTTGTAAGGTTAGGGTTAGCGGCATACCGCACCCAATCTAGCTAGGTCTATGGTTTATTCAAGGGAGATTCAACTCGTGAAATATGCATTGACTCGTCAGTGGCCAGCAGTGATGTCTGCCATTCTGGCCATTATAAACTTGGGTAGTGGAGGACAATACGGCGGAGGAAGGCGGAGGAGCCTCCTAACCCTAGTAAGGGGCTCCGAGTCGATCGCTTCTTGTTCTCCTTTTCTCCTTCACTACAGTAGCTACTACAGTACGCGTCTGGGTGTGATGGCTGGAATTCCGTGATAGCGAACTTGATGCCATGCAACGAGCTCAATGTACCGCTCTGCTCAGTTCAGACTTTGAGTACGTAGCATTCACAAGGTGGCATTGTTTGTCGACCCAAAAATCTCAGGTAGCACGAATGCCATGATGGGCGAGACCCGACAATCCGCCATTCCTGTTGGCTCTTCGGAAGAAGGTATACAAGTACAGGATGTTGGTCCACCGGAATGGCGGTCGGTACTCAACATCAGCCATGATTTCGGTAAGTAGACACGCTACTACCTATGCGATCGTTGCATGCTGAATTTCGTTGTTTTTCCATTTCAGGCTACCCCGATTTCTTCCCGTCGCGACCAGGATTTCATCAACCCGAAGATGTAGTAACCGGAATAAATGTTAGACAAGGATTTCAGGGAGTGAATGTAGTAGCGGCAGGAGTGAGTTCAACGGGCGATGTTCTTGCCGATATGCATCGCTTAGTAACGGAAAACTCGGTGCTCGCAGGTTGAAAGCGTCTCTGTTCACGCAGCGATTTCAGATCGATTGAAGAAGGCCAACATCTCTAAGAATGTGAATGCCTTGGCAGTAGAGATACTGAACGCTAGACGAGACCAGGCACCAGTCTTCCCGTGAGTCTCGCGGCGTTGTTTGTAACCGGTGTTCATGTTCTCACTTGATCTCTCTTCGGATCTACGCAGCGAGTCAGCGTACAAATTGCCTAACCGTGTTGTCTACAACGAGTCAATGAAAAAATCGTTTCTCAACGATCTTTCCGACGAAAGTATCCCTCTCAGCTCTCCGAAATTCGCGAAATCGGTTCCCCATGGCATGAAAGGGTTAGACCTTTTGGAAATGTTGTGGAGCAGAAGGATTCAGGTTGATCGTGCAATATGGCTTATTCATATCCTGGGCGCTCATGCAGTCGTAGGTTCTCTCGCCTGATTTGCGTAATAGGGGTAAACCTGATTGTTCATCGATAGCAAAACCTTCGGCGAGGTCACGACCGCTCCAAAAGCCCTTTCTCGCCAAACCAGCAGTATGCAACGCTGTTCACGGAATCCGTTACCGCCTTCTTGAATAGACAAATAGGTGAACTTCAGGCTATCCATGACAAGATGGTATTTGTAAATGGTGTCCCACGGGAAGACGTCTCTCGCAAGAGGATCTGGATCGCTAAATTGGAATACACGTAAGTCCGCTCAAGTCGAAGCATTGATGCTTCCACTCACGGAAGTTAGCACTGCAGCCAGCCCCTCTTGCGAGAACTCCTACATCGAAATCTCCTCGACGTACGGTCGTTCGGTATGTGGATAAACGACGCAATCGATTCCATGCGAATTTCTATGCTTCCTCTGGCGCTGGATCATCTGGAACGGGTGGCTTCGTTGGTGTTTGAGGACAAGGTTTGCGGAGTTTGCATCGTTGCAAGCTTGATTCGTAAGCTAGACGAGGTGAGTCCTTGCCGGCAAGGCGTTGCCTGGATGCACTAGCTGAGATTGTGAGCCGAATAGATTATCGGACATCCTGTGCGCATCGCTCTAGAATTAGTCGAGCGGAGGATGATATCGTTAATTAGGGTAAGCAAGTCAAACGTATCAGTCAATTTGGTACTGATACTCCATATAGTTAGCTTGGTATCGAGATCCACGGCTGTTTCTTCTACCGCAATCCTGGGGCAAACATAGAGTCATTTTATGTAAAGTCCTTGGAATAGCCTCAGCACACGATCCCCCAGGTCTGTCTTCTGTCGAAAGAAGAAACTTGCGATTGCTGTATCATCGGATGAAACCAGAATTTGGAGCGACAGGGACAGACGAGATACAGAAGGTTTCGGTAGCAAGGCTGAAGGTGGGTTGTTTGGCTTTGTCTTCCCGAAAATGCTCTTATCTCCCGGTCTGTTTGGCCGAATGCAGTCGTTGGCGAGTTACGATGGGACAACCGACGTGCGCGAACTTTGCGCAGGATACTTCAGTCCCTTTGGCTCTGAAGACATTACGCCGGACGCCTTGCGAGCCAAACTCGCCATTTTACTGGATTGGGGCGTAAAACAGAGTCGTCTCCAACCACATCGACCATACCTTGTAGCAAAGCTGCTCAAGTGCCTGCTGCTACTTCCAAGAGTTGTCAAAGTGGTGAATTCAGCTTGGCTTGCGTCATACCTGATGGTCTGGACGGATAAAATAGCATACACGGCTGTCGGGCCTAGCGCGCTCGCTGTGCAAACCATGGTAGCGGAAATTTTCAACAACACGTTGATCCGATTCGTCGTTTACCTTGAGCGCATGATCGCCGCAGCAAAGACGTATCGTCACTCGGCTCGATCTCAGCAACTCAGTCAATACCTGGACTTTATCGCTCAGTTACAGGTGGTCGGTCTTTCAGAATCTGTTACGACCCTCCGCGAGAATGTTTTATATGGCTTCTCGCCGAGCGCTTCGTGTGTTTCAGATCATGATGGGATTCATTTGGCCATGGAATCATATTTGGACCAGTCCTCGGGCATTACAAACATCGGTATCCTCTACGAACATGCTTTACCTTCAATTCCGGATCTATTGCTAGAGATGAGGAGCCCAGCACTAGGCAGCGAGTGTCGCCAGCAAATCGATCGACTGCAATCGCTATGGTCGACCGTACCACCTCTGGATTTCACATTTCGGCTCGTCCTGCTCATTCATCTGTTTGAGCTGCAGCGGAATTATCGAGCTCTGTCCCATCTATCGTCAGCATGTCTCAGGTTGGTCGAGGGGAACATCGTCAAGCCTGTGGATGACGCAATCAGGCGACATCGGTCACTATTTCTGATTCTTGGAGACGAGTTTTCGGAGTTGGCCCTGGCCACGCGACGACAAACAAGGTCTGATAAAGGGGATTTATTCAGGTCGCCCGTCTTCCCGGAAAACTACGATATGTTACAATTGCAAATCCAGCGGGTACAACCACAGCTATCGACGGTCGATCGTCAGACCCTCGAGACATTGTATGAGGCGTCTCGAAATCCACAATCTATCGAGACACCACCATTGTCGACCCTGTGGATGATGGCTTTGGAATTGGTGTCGCGACTACGCGCTTTCGAACCCCGCAATCAGACGAGCTGTTTAGTTGCTGGAATATGGACAGCCATCACGCAATCTTCTACGGCGGCCTGGGCCACGCTCCTGCGTGAATGGGTCGTTGATGCGGGGCCTGTGTGGCCCCTGTTTGCTGGAACCTCCGCCTTGTGCATGGAGTTACTGCTCCGCGGTACCTTGGACACAGCCGTGCTATGGAACAAACTCATCTACCCATTCATCAGCACGCCAAAACAAATGAACGACAACACCTCGTACGCCCAAACACTTGCATCTCTATGTTTTCGCCTACTGCCAACGGACGACACTGCATTCGGCTGTGTGCATGATTTGCTCCTCGGTTCTGCGGTGAACGCGGGTTTCGACAAGATGACAGATAACAGCTCTTCGATCTCCGACTTCCTTCAACGTTTACCTTCCATATGTCTGCTGCTAAAGGATACTCAAGGGGTAGAAGGCACCAAATCGCTTTATAGAGTGCTCGCTTCCTCGCGACTGCAATCGGTGTCGATAAAGTATAGCTCGATTGTGAAGACTACGTTTGCGTCGGCCATCTCTCAAGTCCCAGAAAAACGCGCATTCTTTGAATCGAGTTTGCGTATCCTTTTCACCCAGCCTCAAGAAGGTGAGACTCGCTCAACGTTGCTGGCCGGTATGCCAAGAGCTAAAACATGGGTTGCATCTTTTCTAGCTTCATCTACATCCGCCTTTGCCAGCACCGACTGGAGGAGCTTGGTGACGATTGCACCATCTTCGTCTACTTGGCAACCATCGCCAGCGGCTGCTACTTTGACAGCCGCCGATGCAAAGAATGTGGTCATGGCTGCTGCTCAACTTTTGTCCGATGGGTCCGAGTCGACCTGGTGGCAGATGTGCGGCTCGATGACAACGCAAATTCTTTCTGCAGTAAGCGGTCATGCGCCAGAATTTCTGGGGGAAGGACTAAAAGTGTTTTCTGCTCTACAGTTACATGTCGGCACGTGCCAACTTGTTCACGATATGCTCTACTTCGAAGGGGGTCTCACGATCGACGCCTTGCGGCGAATGGAGCATTATCTATCAACGCTGGAAATCGCCCGATCGTGCAGTCTTGACCTAGAGAGCCCTTCAGTAGCCGACTCGATGGAGCATATCCCTTTGGAGTTGCTCGACAGACTGCTCTCGAAGCTTGAGGACGGAGGGTTGCGATTCCCCTCGGAATTATACGCCAGGCTACTTTCGATGATCACCAGTATCATCTGCATGGCGAAAAGTCGGACTACATCGACGTCGGACGTTCAGCTGCGGATCTTGAGATGTATCGAGTTGCGGGGCGATCTTCCTCTTGCCTTTAAAGCGGATATGGTCTTGCTTCATTTCCAGCGTGAGTAACGTTTTCCTTCCTTTTTACTGCCGGGAACGTACTCGATGCTAAACTCAAACGAATCAGTGATACGTCCGGGAAAACGAGGCCAGCTTTCGCTTTGGCTTGCAGAGCATCAGCAAGGCAACAACACCTCAGAAGCATACGTCAGCTTGACAAATGTCATGGAAACGGGTTCTCGGGACGACGAATGGGAAACCCTGCACATTACCGAGGAACCACGTGATGATTGCCTACCCCATCGAGCGGCATTCACTCGGCTGACTGTCCCACACAACAACGGATCCATATCACTTTTGCAGTTTGGCGCCAAGCTGACGGGAGACCGTGTTGCCCAAGAAACTGCCAGCGTGGTGGAAGACGATTCCATGGAAAGGGCGGAAGCACCTCTGTGGTCACGTTTCGTATCAGAGAGGGACGTCGGAACCGGTCCAACCGGGGAATCAGTATACCTACGCAACCTTGCATCCGGCTTAAGCGCGCTAGAGAGTGGGAACACGGCGGGGCTGAATCCACCTGGAGGGGGCGAGAAGATGGATATCGTCGACCGGGATTACGAGATGGTCTCGGATTCGTGGGCGACACCGGCGGCAGATTTGGTTGGTGGAACATCGGGAACACACCAGGCAAAGGTGAAACCATCGAGACCTCTGCCGCGGAAACGCGTCAAGGTGGTGGACTTTCAGGATGCCGCCGACTTGGGTCACAGTCGCAGTCAGAGTTAGCTGTATACTTGATAATCTTTTACATATTACACCAGTTCGCTGTCCTTTCCGTCCGTATGGGAAGATTATTGCCAATAATCTGCGTTGCTTCATGTGCTGCACTTCACTGATACCAATTGCAACGGCTCACAATTCTTGAACATCATCGAACTTACCCTTGCCATCTCCACAACTCCGGGTAGACAATTTGTGATGACTACCTGGGAACAGATAGAAGATTCTTGTCAAACACGATTTCTCGCCAGAAAAAGTCGGCGCAGGCGCAGTGCCACCCGACCATCCCCATCATATCCTCCAGGCTCTTGTTCAACAGACAGTGATTATCGTTACTCGGCTCGTCGTGTAGCACATTCCCGAAGATGGAGAGCGTCCTGTCGAGGGTGATGATGAGGCTATCGCTCCGCCTGACAAGGATCGTTCGCGGGTGGCGTTGGCTATAAAACATGTCTCTGGACACATCGTTCCCATCGATAATAAACAGGAAATCATACAGACATTATTCGACCAGTGCGTATGGTATTTGTTGCCCATTGATCGCGTCTCTGAGATTGAGCGGGTGAACAGCTGGGTCACCTTATTCCGCGTTTGGAAGCTTCTAGACCTGTGACTTCTTGTTGGGTGGACTTTGAGTGGCGTTTGATGAGAAGGAAAGTGTGGCGGTGTCGTTGGTTTCTTCTTCCCTTCCTCTTCGCTTTTTCTCCCTCCCTCCCTTGCTCTCTCTCTTTCTCTGCCTCATAATCGATTTTGCTGGCTTCCAGGGAGCTCTTGATGATCGCTCTTCCGAATATCATAAATGTAACGCGGTTACGGTGTGTATGTATCCGGCAGTATCGTGTGACTGCTTGGGAACATGCTCCACAACCTACATCTATTTTCCTCGTCGAATGCTTCTTCAACTACCTTATTGTATCATAGTAGTCAACATGTTTTACCATTATACGTTACAATCTCCGTGTCAATGTGTCGAGCTCAACATGATGACCAGTATTCGATACAGCAACTGAATTCAATACAACCCACCGCCCACGCACAAAAACGATCCCCACCGTCACCTACGGCGCACGCGCGGAAACTACCTCTTGCGCTCCGCCTTCCATTTCACAATCTTGGGCGTCCACTCGACCCTCAGCTTGACACCCGCATCAGGATCCTCGTCATCCTCCTCGTGCACCACCCTCCCGCCCTGCTGTTTCACCATCTTGCCGCCCTTGCTGTTCATCATGTTCCGCTGGACGGCCATTTGACGTTCCACACCTCGTAGTTTGGCTACGCGTTCTACTCGGCTGGTTAGTTCCGTGACGAGGCGTTTGCGGTGCGCCTAGGAAAAGCAAGCCGGGAGTGAGCCGACAACGCCAGTCATGTAAGATGCCGAGGGAAACGTACTTTGGCGAGTTTCACAAGCGCCTTTTCCCGCTCTGCCTGCCTCTTTTCAAATCGAGCGATCGCTTCCTCACTCGGCTGATACGCCGCGTAGGCAGCGGCCTTTTTACCCTTTTTGGACGGGTCTTTCCATCCGAAATCTTCAGTTGTCGGTGCCTGTTGCTTTGTTGAAGGTTTTAGTGACGACGTGGTGGCGGTTGGTGTGCGGTTGTACGATAGCACTACCCAGCCGTCCACTAGTTTCAGCAATCGGTACAGAAAACGACCGTTAGGTGAACCAACGTGCTTACGTTCATCCTTGACATCCGTGAAAATGATGTGCCCTTTACTCGCGCCCGCTTCAACGTCCTTGCCCTTTCCTTTCCCCTGAGCGGTGGTCACCTTTGGAGGCGGTATAACCCCCGTAGCGAGCAACTGCTCAAAATCGTCATCCTCCTCCTCTGAATCCATCCCGTCGTCGTCGTCGTCCTCTGGGTCCAGGTCGTCCCATCCTGCTTCCGAGTCCGAGTCGGAACCGGAGTCGTCCAGGTTGTCTTCGCTGGCGGGGATCAGGTCCGCGAGGGAATGTAATTGTTCCTTGATCGCTGTGATTTTCTGTTATTTTGTTCACCAGAGAAATACGAATGCGTGTGAAGACGAGAGGCAAAGAGTCAGAATGCGGATTACGGATAGCGGACAGCGGGCAGCGGATAACGGATACCGGATACCGAATAGATGGAAGACAACCAGGGAGCGCTTGCGGGGAGGACGGACGATGGCCTTGTTTTTCCTGTGAGTCAAAAGAAGGCCCGGTCGTCGCCCCTTTATCCCTCTCCCAAAGTTCCTGTACGCGCGCCCTCTCGGGGCCTCGATAAAGGTAAACTACAGCTCCAGAAACCCGGGTAGAGAAGGAGCCCATCAACAGAGACTCTCTCTCTCTCTCTCTCTCTCTCTCTCTCTCTCTCTCTCTCTCTCTCTCTCTCTCTCTCTCTCTCTCTCTCTCTCTCTCTCTCTCAAGGCGTGCTGCAGCCAGCGCGGTTGCGCTGATAGAGGGCGAATGTTCAGGCAGGCGAACAAGCAAGCAAGCACTCGTGAGCCGCCCCTGGCGTCTTTGACGCGGACCTGGCGAGATAGAAACGAAAGAAGAAAGCAGAGGAGAGATGGGCCTGGAAACCCTGCGAGCGTAATTTTTGTTTTGCCTTTTTTTTGCCTGGGGAGAGGCGAGAGGCTAGGTAGAGTTGGAGGAAGAGGCAAAGGCAAATGGACAACGAAGAAAGAAGGGAGAAGAGAAAAGAGAGAAGAGAAAAGGATAAAAAACAGGGGCAAGCAGCGGAAACGGATTGATCGATACCGGTCCTGCCAAAAAAGAAAACACCACCACCAACGACCAACCACCACCGACTCACACTCTCATCCGCCGCGATCTGCGTCCTCAAATACCCCGCATCCTGCGTCTTTAACAGCCTGACCACGTCCATCGGGAGCGCTTCGTTGCCGCGTGATTGGAGGTGGATACCGGCCTACCATACGCACGCACGCACGCACGTACACGCAGGAAGAAGAAGGAGAAGAGGGGAAGAAAAGGAAGAAAGGTGTCAGCGCAAGGCGGTTCTCACTCGTCTTGTTTCTCGAATAGCGAGAACGTATCGACCACCGGGCGCGGCGCTGGTCGAGGCAATACCTGCGTATGGTGGATGCATGCAAGAGCGGCGGCGGGGGGGGGGAGATTCTACGCACCTTTGTTTTCCCGTTAACCATGCCCCAATAAAACTCATCTTTATTCCTCAACCCAATCTTCTCCCTGAGGTTGCGCAACCGGTTCTTCTTGGACTTGTAGTCGCGCGCACGTTGGACGTAGTCTTTGTGTTTCTCTAGCAGGCCCAGGCGTTTACGGGCGGCGGGTTGGGCGCGTTCTTTGTGGTTTCGTCGGTGGACCGAGTCTGCGGGGGAAGGGCGGGTGAGTGGGAGGTGGATGGCGTGGGATTGAACCGGACTTACTTCTGATTGATGAGCCGCCCATGATTGCCGGTCGACTCGTTTACACGTTGCAATATCCAAGTGTTCAACTCCACCTTTTCCTCTCCTCTACTCGACGTCTCTATCAAACCCATCTCCCTACCCACGGCGTTGATGACTTTATTAGCTTCCGCCCTTTCCTCGAATCACGTGATCCGCGGCAGGGGGATGAGTCAGCACGCCTATCTCCGGCACAGTTGGCCCGCCGCCAGGTTATAAGAACCCCCAGAGTTCCGTTCCCCGTCTAGCCAGAGCCAGGCCCGTGAAGGGAAAGCGGCTCCATGTTCCGACGAGTCGCGACTAGTAACGTTTCTCGAATACCAACTACGCTCAACCCGCTCATCTCCCTCCACTACCCACCCACACACCGCACAATGTCCACCACCACCATCCCAACAACAATGCGCGGCGTCCTCTGCACAGCCGTAGGCTCCCCCTCCGTCCTCTCCTACCGCACAGACCTCCCCGTCCCACGCCCCTCTGCCGGCCAGGTCCTCATCCGCAACACCTACGCCGGCATAAACTACATCGACACCTACTTCCGCGCCGGCATCTACCCCTCGCCCAAGCCCGAGATCTTGGGCCGGGACGGGGAAGGCGTGATCGTCGCGCTCGGAGAGGGCGAGACGTACGGGCTGCACGTCGGCGCCAAGGTCGTATGGATGGGTTCGGGCGGGTACGCGGAATACAGCGCGGTTAGTGCGTTGCACGTCGCGCCCGTGCCCGAGGGGATTCCGGAAACGATCGCCGTCGCCTCCCTCCTCCAGGGATTGACGGCGTTGACCATGATCCGCGAAGCCCACCCGACGAAACGAGGGGAATGGGTGCTCGTTCATGCCGCGGCCGGGGGTGTGGGGCTTTGGCTCTGTCAGTTGTTGAAAGCCGTCGGGGCGCGGGTGATTGGAACGGCGTCGACCGTGCAGAAAGTGGAGGAAGCGCATCGTGCGGGAGCGGAATACATGATTAATTATTCAGAGGAAAAGACGGACGTGGTCGCGCGTGTGCTGGAGATTACGGGCGGCGTCGGCGTGGATGCCGTGTTTGATGGCGTGGGCAAGGATACGTTTGATGATGATTTAAAAGTCGTCAAGCGGAAAGGCACGGTCGTTAGTTTTGGGAATGCATCGGGTGTCGTGCCGCCTTTTGCGATTAGGTGGGTTCAAGCGTGCGCGTTCCTCATCACGCAAGCTAACCACCCTACTGGCTTCCTCCTCCCTCCCTCCTCCCTCCCTCCTCTCGCTTGCCTCCGCTCTCCCGTTTCTCGCCCCGCCCCGTAGCAAACTCGCCCCGAAATGCATCAAGCTCCTCCGCCCGCAGGTATTCGGATACATCACGACCCGCCAAGAATTCACCACGTACACGGCCGAACTGTTCCGGTTCATCCAGGAGAATAAGATGGAGGTCAAGATCCATAAAGTGTACGAGTTGGAGGATGTGCAGCGGGTTCATGAGGATTTGGAGGGGAGGAGGACGATGGGCAAGTTGTTGATGCGGATTTGAGGGGGGGGGGCGCGAGGGTCGGGTTTCGTTCGATTGGTTGCCGAGTGATCTGAATGTATAAATGCAATGAAGAGGACCAACAAGATGTATGGACATGATGGGAAATGATGGTGTCTAGTACAAGAGAACCGCATCCTTGCTCATCGAGACAGAGATCAAGCTCTTTCGTTGCATCTCTTACTTGCCCTACCTTCTCCATCCAAAGTCGGCCCGTTATACAAAGCTGCGGACCTACGCCACGCAATCTACAGCACGATGGTCATGGTTCTGATTCATCGGTCGCTTGCGCTCGTTCTGGCAGCGGCAGCGGCAGCAACAGCGGACGACGACGATTACGCCGACCAAGGAAAACCCGGGAAACAACGCCTTTTCCTCCCTTTTGTACGATAGTCGATCTCAGTGATGAGGATCCCAGTGGTAGGTGAATCATTCATGGCCGATGAATCGTTCCATGGCCGCCTTGTTCCGGATGTAGCTGTCTGCGCACAGTGGTCAACGAGGGGCGTACGTGGTTGGAGCGGCGTCCGAAAGAAATAGGAAAGGCGGACGAGGGTCGATGTGAGCACAAGGGAAAGGGGAAAACGGCGCGGTTTGGGATGGCAGTCCCTCACGGCACCGCGCCACGCAGTCATTCAATCGAGCCAGTTAGCGTCGCTTTGCCCTTGTTGCCCGACGTTGCCACTACCACTCCGTTGTCCTCGCCGTGCAACATCCGCCAGATTGGGACTACTCCGGATCAGGAAGCCAAGGCTGATTGGCTGAATGTCGACGTCCGACGATGACCAACCAAGGCTGTGAAGAGAGTCTAGAACTAGTTTGATGGGGAGAAGTCGACTCGATGCCATTCGCCTTTGTTTTGGAATTCTTGCAGCGATCAGAGCAACAAGGCACTCGCGACGGGGGAAAGGCAAGAAGGCGTGGTGAAGGTGCCCTCGCACATCGGCGCGGTTACATGGGCTGTGACGAGCGGGGCTTCGTTCATGTTCAAAAGCGCAGGCTGGCCTCGAGCATTATCATTTGGTGGGATCTGGCTAGCTTTGACTGCGCAGGCGGGAAAGCGACATACTGTTATTGGAACACGGGTGTGGATACTGATACTGTTCAATAAGCATTGTACATTACTGGGTTTAGTGATACGAAATAAAGGCCTCTAGTGCAGGAATTTATCCGCAAAGTAGCCCGTCGCAAAGGCGTAGACTGCTTTATGGAAGACATCGATGATTTGTTCGTTGAGTGGCCATGTCCTACACAAAGACGAAAGGTGATTAATTGTCGTACGACCGCAAAAGACAGCGCGCACGAGAACGCACGAGAACGCACGAGAACGCAACGCAACGCAACGCAACGCAACGCAACGCAACGCAACGCAACGCAACGCAACGCAACGCAACGCAACGCAACGCAACGCAACGCAACGCAACGCAACGCAACGCAACGCAACGCAACGCAACGCAACGCAACGCAACGCAACGCAACGCAACGCAACGCAACGCAACGCAACGCAACGCAACGCAACGCAACGCAACGCAACGCAACGCAACGCAACGCAACGCAACGCAACGCAACGCAACGCAACGCAACGCAACGCAACGCAACGCAACGCAACGCAACGCAACGCAACGCAACGCAACGCAACGCAACGCAACGCAACGCAACGCAACGCAACGCAACGCAACGCAACGCAACGCAACGCAACGCAACGCAACGCAACGCAACGCAACGCAACGCAACGCAACGCAACGCAACGCAACGCAACGCAACGCAACGCAACGCAACGCAACGCAACGCTCAGGGAGGAAACCAGGTACCCACCAAGGCGGAGCCCCAACTTCTGTAACATTCTCCAACGTCTGATCAATCCCAAGCCTCACAGCCGTAAACATGAAATTCGCGAAAAACCCGACCACACCCAACGTTGAGAGGATGCCCCTGATCCCACCCGCTAGGGTACCTTGCCCGTAATGCATCACATGGTTGAGCCACAGGCGTTCCGAATCGGGTTTTGGCGCAAGGCCGAGGAGGTTGGAGAGCGTGTGCGCCGGGACGAAAGAGTTGGGCCGGCCGGTGAATGTCTGTTCAAGTTTTTCACCAATTGTCATGCTGTGCGAGAAGGATATGGTAATCAATACTTTTCAGTGTCATGAAGAGGGAAGGAGGAGAGGTGACTTGCATTCCGACGCCGATAGCACCTGCCGCGCAACCCCACAGGAACGCAGAACCGAGGGAATGCTTTGACGTTAGGTTGGGTGTCGGTTTGGTCGGGTCGTAGTAGGGGTTTCTGTAGCTGTTGTTGGACATTTTGCGGGTTCGTTTGGTTAGCTACTCCGAGCGGTACGGTATAGGCAGCAGGAAATGTAGGTTTACCATGGTTTGTTATATGCAGGAGGTTTGCGTGGTGGTCAGCCGTTTGATCGCGTCAGGAACTGGATTGCATGCTGATGACGTCAAGATTCCATAGATTCCATTAATCCCAAAACAAGGCTCTCCAGTGTGGAATAGAGAATTCTCAAAGACTCCTCGAATGTGACCCGTTGACGATATCATCGTCGCGAGATAAACTCTGATACACCAGGCGTCATATCTTGGACAGAATGGAGAGTCCAGGAAGATGTAGGCGCAATCGATGAATGGATGCTCGATATTTGACAAGAAGCACAAAAGTGGCGGTCCGATGTGGCCAGCTGCCAGCTCTTTTCTGCATCTGCATGGAAGCTTTCACCTAGACTAGGAGCTCGGATGATGGGTCTGCTATCTGTGCCTGTCCCAGTTGTAAACATCACATAGCCAATACTGTAGCTAGAAAACTAGGGCATTGAACCAACATGCCGCATCTTCTGTCCATTTCATCGACGTCGTACCTCTTCGTACCTGACACCTGTCATCGTCCTCGACGCATTTGTTTACTTTTCATAGCTCTTTGCATTTTCTAGCTTTCCGAGTCGGAGAGCTGCTTCTCGGCCTCGTCCAACGAAACATGCCCTCTGGTTAGCTCTCTGGTTAACTCTCTGGTTGCTACTGTATGTCTCGGTACAATCCTCTCGCAGCACCTCGGACGGCTTTTTCCGGCACCCTTCTTCTTTTCTGCCGATCGGCGTGTCGGTTGTGAGACCTCCCGTTGGACACGTTTGCTTGTCGTCGATGATATAATGATGGTCGACTGATAGCTCGACTAATGGTCTACTTAACCGTCTACTGTACCGAAGCATGCCTGCCGTAAATGGAAGCAAGGATGCGGGATCCGAAAAAGGATCCTATCATAAGACGTGTTTGTGTATTCTGTGACGTTGGGTGGGAAATCAAGGGTGCTACTACCTACCTGTTCGGTGGCTGGTGGCGATAGCTACGGCGGCGACAGATCGCGAAAACCTTTTGTCTACGATGAGGGCGAGTTGACACGCCCATACTAACTGATTGAGCAAGCGCATAACTATCCTTTACACATCGGTCCTTCTACTAGGAACTCTTCCAGCAATACGCCTGGACGAAAATGCGAGGACCTAGCTTCAGTCCACATCAACAGCTCACGTCGTTTCCTATCTCTGCTGTACCTCTAGATACCGATCGAACCGAAGAATCGGCAGCGGGCCCTGACAGCTGCCCTGACCTTCAAGGAAGCCGCCCTCGATATCGGGGGTATATGCGAAACCGCAAATGGGAACAACAAACGCTCCGTTCCTCCGCACCCGTTCCTGAAGGTTGCTGAAAAAATCAAGTGTTGTCGCGTCCTTGTTGTGCCGTTTCTGGGTGACATTGTTGATATACATAAAGAAGACGGTTCATCAGGCATGTCTCTTGCCTCTTACTAGGTTTCACACAGCAACGAGTTCCCTTCCCAAGTACTGGTTACTGCCCCGACACACTCTTTCAAACTCCACTTCTTCCACTCTTGCTTTCCCTCGTTGAAACCTCGACGCTTCTCCGCCAAACCTCCAGCTTTCCAACACGTTCGTTCCGAAACATACCCATTATACTCATTATACATAAAGCATGATGTTGCTCACTACTACCGCTGTTACCGCCGTATTGACTGCTACTGTCGTCCAAGGCGCAAACCTTGGCTACGTCCGTTCGTAAGTCATTCATCCGTTCATCTCGATCGCGCCTGCCCAACTCACTCGCCCCGACTCACGCATGCTCCTCCATCAGAGGCCATACATCATTGTTCAAAACTCGTCTTGATCCAATCATCAACCCCGGCAAGGTGTCCGGACACGTCCATAGTTTCGGAGGCGCGGGAACGATTTACAAGGATTTGACGTACGATGTGCTTCGAAGCAGTAACTGTACTACCTCGGATATCGCGGATGATAAGAGTGTGAGTGGTCGTCGTCGTCGATGTACTTTGAAAGTGAGAAGCGGATGACTGACTGGGCGGTTTGTGATGGCGATTTACCAGGCTTACTGGATTCCTCGTAAGTCGCAAAGTAGTGCGAGCTGTCCGCCGGTCATGTATTAACGGTAATGCTATCCATGCAGAACTATACCACAAGAAGCCGTCCGGCGAAGTTACCATGACCGACCCCACCTCTGGACTGACAGTCTACTGGTTTGGTCGATTGCCCTCAAACGTCGATCATCTCTCCGACCTTCCTGCAGGCTTTAGGTAAGTCGCTATTCTCCCTAATCATGACACTGCTCCTCGCTGAACCCTCTCGGTGTGCTGTAGGATGACTGCGGGAAACCCTTTCCGAAAATCCGGTGGCGACGCACTCGATCAGTACATCACCCACCTATGCCCCTACGTCTCTGGCTACGCAGACAGTCCCGCATTCCCCGATTTCACAAAATACCCTCAATGCGACACCCTTCGTATGCAAGTCTACTTCCCCTCTTGTTGGGATTGCAAAAGCGTCGATAGTGCGGATCATCAATCCCACGTCGCATACCCCGTCAACGGGAAATGCCCTTCCACGCATCCTTGTGGTATTCCGACACTGTTCATGGAAAGCTACAACAGTTTCTCGAATACCGGGTTCCCCGGTAGTGGCGGGCAGATTATGCTCGCGAATGGGGATGCCACGGGTTATGGTTTCCATGGCGATTTCGTCAATGGTTGGTCGACCGCGTCTGGGACCACCAAGTCTTTACTAGTTCGAGGTTTGGAGGAGTGTGCCGGTGCGCTGAACAGCGCCGCAGGAGGTATGTAGATGCGAGACAGCTTTCTTGATGGCCGCGACTAATCCATGCGTGGTTTTCTCAGTCGCCTCCGCCTGCAACTTGTGGACTAAATCAGACGGACATTGCACTGCCATTGGAGATATCGTCAACGAGGTATGTTCAGTTCCACGTCGCCCTTGTATCTCGCTCTGACTTTTGTATCTTTTCAGGACATCGGCCAGGGTCACTATATCCCCAAGTTGCCAGGAAATAATCCCGCTGTTGCAGGTTATGTCGAAACCGCGACTATTCGATCCGTCGCTCTCAACAGTAAGGCGACCGCGAGATACGTACGAAGATTATTGTAACTTACTGACAGGCTGCGTGTGTTGATTATTAGTTCCTTCCGGATGGCAAAAGCTCGGATGTTACGCTGACCCGTCGGGTAGCAACGCGCTCAAGGACAGCTACACCCGGGGCCTTACATCCCTGACGGTCGAATCTTGTCTGGCGAGCTGCGCCGCAAAGGGCTACAAGTACGCGGGTATCGAGTGGGCCCAGGAGTGCGCCTGTGGCAACTCGATCACTTCCGGTTCCTCCCTCGCTGGTGACGGCCAATGCACCATGTCATGCGCCGGTCTCACGTTTGGCGCGACTGGAGCTGGGTATTGTGGCGGTTCAAATAGGATGACAATCTACCAGGCAAACGGCGGCGCTGTTGGAAACCTCGTCAACGCAGCAGTCTCCACCTCTTCTTCCGCGTCTCGGGCCGTTTCATCGACGATTTCTTCCGCGTCTCGGTCTACCACTGCAGCTCAAACCACTTCGTCGGCTGCAGCTCCTGCCACTACTACACTCACTACCGATAACGATTTGTATGTCCTTGTTTGCACGCGGGTCTTGAAGTCCACGCTCAAGTGAAGAGGAGAGCAGTGGAATGGCCAAGTCTTGAAGGCAAGGCTTTTGTATGGCGATTAAAAGGTTGATCCTGTAGTCTCGGTTCGTATAACTGTCCAGGCGTCACGCGGCGCGATGATGACCTGAGAAAGAGATCTATGACATGTTAGTACAACAATGTTGGTATAAGTCGAAGGCATGTCTATACTGGAGCACTACGGCTCAGCTTGCGCTGCACTCGCAACCGCGCACGTAAATCACCCTACAAAGAGCTCGGCATCAAAACCTACTCCGCCTTACCCTTCCCCTTCCCAAACGCGCTCAAGGGCTTGCCCTTGCCTGCAGCTCCAGATGCTCTCCAAGCGCCAAGAATAGATTCCTTGATTTCCTCTACTCCATCACCATGTCGAACAGCGGCGAATATTGTCGGTCCACCTTCTCGCATGATGGCCGCGTCGCGCTTCATTACATCGAGCGATGCACCGACGTGTGGTGCGAGATCGGTCTGGAAAATTTAAGTGATCTACCGTCAGTCGGGCACGTACCTAAGCGAGCACATTACATACCTTGTTGATAACCAATAAATCAGACTGCAAAATAAGAATTGTTCAGCGTGAAATTCGTGACCTCGTTAGAGCGGTCGCGATTTGGCAGCACTTACCTGCGAGATACCCGGTCCACCTTTCCTTGGTACTTTGTCGCCGCCACTAACGTCAATCTAGCACAGCCAAACATATCGTGAGCGAAGGAACATATCTCCCGTCCAACCAGACTCACGACATAGATGATGTAGTCCGCTAGTTCTCGAGAGTAGTTGGCTACATAGTTCACATGAAAGACAACAAGTGAGTATCCTTGCAAGTTCCATGACCAACGTCCAGGACTTTCCCACTCACCAGCTAGATTATCGCCTCCACTCTCAACGAACAACAATTCATTCTCGTAAACAGCTTGTAGCTCCTCCAAAGCGTGCATGTTGGCGGAGATATCCTCTCGAATGGCAGCATGAGGACAACCGCCGGTCTCGATAGCGCGGATTCGCCCTTCATCTAAGGCCTTGTTTCGAATAAGGAATTCTTGGTCCTCCTAAAACAATACGAAGAATTGTTGAGTATCAGACCGGGCGAAAAGAAAGTCGCAGATAACGTACTCTGGTAAAGATGTCGTTCGTGACGGCAGCTTCAAGCAGAATGTATGAGCAGCTTGTCCCGTATTCCGGAAGAGAATGGACGACTCACCAATGTTGTATTCATCCCGCATAGCCCGGCACAACGCCAACAACAGCGCTGTCTTCCCCGAACCGACCGGTCCACCAATACCGATGGTGAACGCACGCTCTTCCCAATCTCGTCCAGAGTAGTCAGGCATATCACGTTCCGAGAATTTGCCTATACACGGGCAAGGGATATTGTTGAACGTGTGCGGGTCAATGTAGGAATGTATACCGATCAAACTGTAGCAAAAACTTACCGGCATCTTCCAGGTGCTCATGTGAATGTCCATGCTCATCTGGTGTCCATGCTCCTCCCGGTCCATGGGTATGCACATGTCCTCCATGCTGACTCGCGTGGCCCTCTACATCGGAATGGCTGGTCGCCTGAGCTTGAAGCAAGGCGTTCGAAAGACGGTCCTGGAACTGACAGTTGGGTGGCATCGGGTGGTCGTGATCGATAGCCATTTTCGTGTGCTTTGAATTTGGTCGTGGATGAGAGTAGTATAAGGAGGTTCGTCTACGATTATTGACCTGATTCTAGTACCACGAAAGACGACGACTTTCAACTTTCGACCACACAGGAAGCTGCACAGGACATCCCGACTTTCTGCTGTCCAATCGAAGCGCGGAATCAACGGCTTTTTGCTTTGGTTGCCGGTCCGAAAACGACCTTGCCGGACGACAGGGAAGCGGCGCGGAGGAACGGAGAGAGAGAAGATAAGACGGGAGAGACGGGAGATACCATAATTACCTGGAAGTTCGGGGTAGCAGAACGACGTTGCATACTGTGCAGTGCGGTGTGAACTATCTCGAGCTATTCTGAAATTTGTCTGACGCACTTGATAGAGTTTCGGATTGAAAGGACAACAGCTGAACCCTGAATGCCGATTTTAGCGGCGGAGGCCCAAAGTTGCCCCAAACTTTAATCTCGAGGGCCTCCTCTTGTGTGCTATAAGCAGATCTATTGGTCGTCACTACCTCGGTTCGTAACCTCTTCCTCCTGGCAGCTTTTATGATTTGCTTTTGGATGGTCAGCGTTCTTCAGAGTGTAATCAGCTAGGGTGGGATGGGATGTTGTGGGAAGAGCGCGTTGATTGACCCGAAGTAAAGTCCGCATTAAGGGCATTCTCACCATGAATCTGGAGGCTCTGGCTGAATAGACATGAACATGCACATGTGAATAAAGTGCTCGACTCGCAGCTTAAACCTTTGGTCTGATTGGCCTCCGCCAGCTTCAACGTATACAAAGGAGAATATTCTACAACTGACGAGCTCAGCCGTTCTGCTGAAATTCGTCTACGCTTCAATACGAAAGACGCTTGCAGCCCGATTCTGTAAACGCCACTACAGACTACGAGGAGGTATAGTAAAGGTCAGAGATCTGGCTTTCGCATGTAAAGATGAGTGTTCACATACCTCGACCCGTGTCTTTGCGCCCTGAGAGATAGAGCTTCGACGGAGCAATCCGAACCGAGTCACATAAACCGCTAGTGCACTCGAGTTGAGCTTGTTGAGCTTCGCTCCGGTCCTCACCAGAATGTCACACAGCTGGTCCACGTCGCTTTCCAATGGTGTGTTGACGTTGTTCAGCAAGCGTCGAAGACACTCATAAATAATCTTTGGTGGGAGCTGATCTTCAATGAACAATTTGACCGCAAAGTCCAGACTGACCCGGCCGTTGACCTTGATGCTCGTTCGAGGTTGGTCTCCACGCATACCGCAGTCTTCCCAAACCATCGTCAACTCATCGCGCATCATCTTCCCGACCAACTCTTTGCAAAGTTTTGCGCCTTTTACCTGGGTCCCATTGCTGCTAGTGAATCCCTCGAGCTGCATATGGGATCTGGCATGCGACCAAATAACTTTGATCATAACCGCAGCCTGTGTCGCATTATCGTGTGACCCAGGCATTTGCTTGCCGGCAGTTTCCAGGTAGGTGCACCCAGTCGCCTTTACGTTTTCAAAAACGTAGAGGAGGACCGATTCCAACGCCTGACCAGCTTTGCCTGAATTACAATCGTTAATTTTTTCAATCAACTGTTGTCCACACTGCTTCGCCTGGTCGGCCTTGGTTGTCGCCAAAACCCACTTGATATCGCTGAGCATGTTGCGATTCAACTCCAAGGGTGGAGCGGGAAGTGGTTCAGGCACGGGTTCGATAATGTCGCATTCCACTACGGCAAGAACCTTCTGAACTGGTGACGAGGGCTGGGGAGGAGACGTACTGAGCGACGTGCTCGACTGGTCCTGGGTGGAGAGTGCGGTCGATGCAGCTAGGGTCGAAACGGGCTCTGAAACAACTTGTTTTCCGAGAATGATTGGTTGCGGCTCGACCTGAAGATCCGTGAAGGTGATCTCGCGCTTGATCCCAATGGCCAGTGGAGTCTGATGCCCAAGCGAGTAGGCAAAGGTAAACGGGTTAGATCACAGTCCGCTGGCGGTCGATGATAGACAGCTAACCTCGGGTTTGATGGCGGAAGAGACAGGTGAGCCAGTCTTGGCAACGTCAGTCTTTACCTTTGTACCCGACTGGGGAACGTCAAATAGCTCTATAGACGCCTGTTCGTATTGCGCACAGGAAGTTAACTCTGGTCAACGAAGTGCGCCACTCGTGATGATTCCAACCTCTTACCTGCAAATAACACGATGTACGGATGGATGTTCGACGATCGCTATTGATAACCTTCAATTGATTGACAATCCCTTCTATCTTATCTCGCCTCAACAGCTTCGCTTCACGACGCAGCAGTTCCGCACTGATAGTGGTAAGAAGACCGCAAGCCAACTTGATCTCGAACTCCTCTGCCCCGTCGCTACCCTTGTCCATCAGGAGCGTGAACACTTGGAGAATCGCTGATGTACCGAGCATGGCGACGTTGTATAGTCCGCCCATGAACTTGATGAGCCCCTTGGCTTTCCTCTTTACCGCTTCCTTGGCGTAATACTCGTCCGAGAACACGACTTCTGCTCCTGATGCGACCTCCGCTTTATTTTCGTTTGTCGATGGCGCGGCAGAACCTTGATTGGCAGCGGCGGTCTCGTCAGAAGAGCCTCCCTCCGTTCTTTGCTCGAGTCCATCCAAAAACTCCCGTTGGCAGTGTTTAAGGAGACAGTGGCGAAACAAATCCGCGCCTTCCAACCCGTGAAGAAGATCCTCCGTCGAAGAGATATATACGCCTGCATCGATGCCCTTCCATAGCTTTTCACACAACTGCGCATACAGCCTCGCCCAAAAATGATCCTCTACGGCTTTATCGCAGATAAAGTTGACGACGAGCTTCATCGTTTCGCCGTTTTGCTCCTGCAACGATCGGTTGACATACTGCAAGACGTGGTTGGAGGTTGACTCCAGTGTGCGCTCGGTGAGTTTATTGAGAAGTGATTTCATCTTTCGTTCGACGGCTTCGGCAGAGAATACATCGGAGGTTTCGGCTGGTTTCGAAGGAGGAAAGACGGACGTCGTGTCAGCACTGATGGCTTTCGGAGCCGACTTTGTCGTGGATACGGAAGGAGGAACAAGTGGTGCCGTGTCGGCATCAACAATTTTCGACGCCGACTTGGCTGTGCGTGAAATGATCTTGTCCACCAAAACATCCTTCTTGCCGTTGGCCGTGGTCGTATCTACAGGCTTGGGTGCGCTTACTCGGCATTGGTTCATGATGGATATGGTAGGAGCTGGCCAAGATATATCAAAGGGTTCGCTTTCTCCTTTCGGTTCGTTTGTAATTTCATCCAGTACTGACGTGGCGCCTCCTGTCAATCCTCCTCGGTCAGCCACCCACGCATCGTTTCTCCAATCAGCTTCCTCTTTCCCGAGGTCGATACATGGAATCGGAGACTTGGCTGATGCCGTGTTTTGCGAGGCCCGGTAGTTTTGCCTTTGACGAAACCGAATGAACGGGTCGACGTTTTCATATGCACCAGGCGTCTTCTTTCCGAACCGGGCGGCTCCAAGATCGTTGGCGTCCTTTTTCGGTTTCGCTCGTAGACTCATGTCGCTGAAGTAAAGGAGAGACGTCAGGATAGAGAAAGTGAAGGGGCAAGGCAGGAGTCGACTTACCGATGCTACAATTGTCGAGAATGATGTTGTCAAACAGCTGAGATTGGTCAAGATTACTGTTCAAGCTGGGAATGATGTTTGGTTCAAGCAAGGGTGCAGGATACCCGTCTTTGGAGCTCCTAATAAGGAGACGATGTATTCAATACCCAAGTATGACAGGAAGCCGACGACGACTCACGTTGCAAGTCCAACTCGATACCTACTCATCTACACTGTACCCTCGTGCATCCGTCTCTTGCGGTGTTTTCGGGTTTCCTGGCCTTTTTCTCCTATTGTTCAGTAACTTTCTAGGGGTCCTCTGATCGATGGTAGTTCGTAGTTGGCATGGCGTGATTAGGAGTCGGTCGTAGCCAAAATGTTCACTCCAAATTCGTCGACCGGATACCCTCGTGCCCTTCGAGTAGTTGGACAGCTAGGTTGAGAGACGGTCTTGTTAAGAGATGAAACCAAGAGATCATCAGTCGAGTTCACCTTTAGTGGCTTTGCATTCGCGCGGAAGGGAATATTTCGCTATAGAGGGGTAAATGAGATCCGATTGTTGAGCTTGCTTTGAGCTACACTCGTCAAGGGAACTATTTCATTATCTATAGCCACACGTGAGCTCTCTCTTCCATTAATACAACCCGTCCATTCGAACAACCCACAACATTGATTCCTGCTTTTTAATGCACCTCCTTGGGTTTGAGCATCCTCGTCCACGCTCGCGCATACTGCACCGCAGGCTGAACAGCAATATCCAGCTTTTCCGCCACTTCCAGCGGGAAATCAACGTTTCGCAACAGTTCTCGAGCGAGGAGGATGACGTCTGCTTCGTCGTTTTCTAGGATCTCGTTGGCTTGCACGGATTCGGTGATGAGTCCTACAGCGCCGACCTGCAATATGCGACGGAGCAAGGAGAGAATTTAGCTCAGGGGGGCCGGAGCATGCGAAGGGCGGGACTGAGAGTCTTACCGCGAGTCCGGGCACGGTTTGCTTGATATGCGCCGCGAAAGGGACCTGGTACGACGGTCCTACGGGGATCTTCTGGCCCGCATAGTTGCCTCCGGAACTAACATCGATCAGATCGATACCCATCTCCTTGAGTTTCTGCGCCATGATCGTGGTTTGTTGAATACCCCTAACAGCCACCAAAAGATAAGCACCTCTACGCTTGTCGACATTCACGCAACACGACTTACCAGAACCGCCACTCTCCATGCCCTTCGTGGTCTTTATCATGCGCATCATCACACCGCTCTTCACCTTCAAACCAATCCGTCGCACTAACTCGGTAAAAGATCGGCTTGTCCCACTGTTCGCGTGCCGCTTGAGCGATCTCCAGGGGCAGTCGGAGTCGGTTGTCGAGTGATCCACCGTACGAGTCTTTTCGCTGGTTGGAGAGCGGGGATACGTAGTCTGTGAGATGGGATGGTAGGCGATCAGAATTTCAATTTCCGGTAGCCGATTTCTGGATCTGGCTTACTGTGCAGCAAGTAGCCCTGCGAATAGCAAACAAAGTAGCCAGACGATGTCAGCAGTCAGCACTACGCTTTTACGTCATTGAGGGTTTAATGTCTCTGCTCACGTGCGCTCCGTGGATCTCGATAAAGTCAAACCCAGCCTTTTTGCACCGCTCGATGGCATCCGTGAAGGCCTGCTTCAACTCGTCGATCTTACCGGCGGTCATTTCCTGAGGAACGGGATAGGTCGAGGAGAATGGGATGGCAGAAGGTGCTTGCACTGTCAGGGGAATGAGTGTGACGGTGCTTAGCACTCACCTTTCGTGATGCTCGCAGTGAAGAAGGAACATACCATTATCAGGCCATCCACCAACATCCTTGTGCGCAACCGAACTCTTCTCTTTCGCGTCCTTGTACTCGGCACTCGCGTCCAACTGCTCCTGCACCCAGGGGCTCAACGTGCTTCCTTTTCTTCCTGCATGTGCGAGTTGGATACCGATGAGCGTGCCTTGAGAGTGTACGAAATCGACGATACGTTTGAGTGGCGCGATTTGAGAGTCTTGCCATAGCCCGGCGTCTTCGGGAGAGATCTGGAGTAGAGAAAGGGGAATGGTTGTGAGCTGGTAGCTTTGGTTTGATGGTAAAAGTCGCTTACTCGTCCTTCAGGTACCACAGCGGTAGCCTCCATGACAATCGCTCCAATCCCCCTCGTCGCCATCGATCCATAATGGACAAAATGCCAATCCGTAGCATGGCCTTTATCACTCGAATACTGACACATCGGGGCAGCAAACAACCGGTTCTTGAACACCGTGCCTCGCAGCTCGAGCTCTTGGTACACTTTCGGGATCTTTCCGCCGTTCTGAGGGTAGTGTTTCGTGTCCTTGATGAGGGAAGCGATGGGTTGCGGGTTTGCCGGCATGAATGTTGGGTAGCCGGGGACGGGTTGGCTTTTGGCCGTGGATGGAGCAGTGGGCGACATGGTGGTGGTGTGTGAAGAGGATGGTGGCTTGAGTGAGCAAGACAGAGGGGGAACTTGCAATAGAGCCGGTTCTCTGTTATATATGAGAGCATGGCCCGCTTGAAGCCGATAACCCAAAGGAAGAAATGCGCAATTCCAGCACGGTAGGAGCTACGGTAAGGGGAGGGAAGGAGATTCGTCAGCACAGGACCTCCACTTGGCGCCATTTCATCCGTAGCCAACCGTCAAACACATCCTCTACTTCCACTACTCTTCCGTGGAAAACGTTCTACGTGGTTGCAGTATCCACTGCTACATCACCAATATCCGTTGTTATCAAGCAAGCTATCACGGAACGCCTCACGCGAATAACGACACCAGAGAGACGAGAAAGAACAGCACAAAGAGGATCATCGACCGTGTGAAAAAACCGTGAGTCGCTAGAGGTTCCAGAGGGGTCGGAGAAGGTCGCAGCGTAATCTCCACCCCACATCCTCACATCGCCAGCAGAATGAAAGAACCCCTCTCAGTATCACCTACACGCGATTTACCGCCTAGATCAAAATTCTCGAGACGACAAAGGAGAGTCTGGACTGCGCTGCAAATGTGTGTTTGCTGAAACTTAGCGATTGCGGCGTGCGGGTGAGTATGGTAGCGACGGTTAACGGTTCCCGCTTCTGATAATGGTGATTGACTTCCTTTATCTTCTCTAGGGCACTATTATGGATGGAGGAGGGCGATTTGAAGCACCCCCTGAGTAGACAGCCAGCAACGTTGGATGAGGAGGGTCAGGTATAAATGAACACGCTCGACTACCCTACCCGTTGGTCCTCAGCGTCATGATCCCGCCCTTACAAGTCTACCCTTTAAGTCATCAGCTTACCGACAGAAACATCTGAACTACATAACAATGTCGTCGACCACTAGCGAGGAGAATAGTAACAACACGCCACCTAGCTCGCCGGGCACTAGCAACCCGGGCTCGCGACGAGTACGTTATTCTCTTCTCGCCACCCCAATGAAGCGATTTTGTCACGTATTATCTGACCATTTCTCTTTACTGATTCCTTGCCTATCAGGGTTCGTTGAACTCTCTCGACGGAACGGCAAAGAATTGCCTTGCTGGTTCAGTCAGAGATACGACCCAAGCGGGCCAGGACAGGGAACTTGATGCAGAGACTCGTCAGAGAGTATCTTCGACAGCTATGGAACTCCCCATATTATATATGAAGGAAATGACTTCAAGCAAAGCAGACGTGGAAAATCTGTGGACGACTTTCGGGCAGAAATACGATCCAATCGAGCATGAACAAAATAGACTGCTGTCTACCCTTGGCCCTCGATACTCCGAAGCCAGCTTTGAAAATAGGGCAGAAGACGGGAAGGACGATGATCCTGTCTTTGGAAATCCTATAGTGACTCGAACCCAAGAAATCGATACCAACGGTAGCCTTGACGGAATGAACGGCGCTGACGTCGCCCTCATTGGACAATGGCACGAAGTTGAGGAAGCCTATGCCCGATTCGAGAGATGTATTGCGGAGAATGGCGTTCGCGGTTAGTCGTTTCTTTCACTTCTACTTTTCCGCAACGCTCGGCGGTTTTGACAGTGTCGTATAATGCCAACAGATTTCTATTTAGGGCCCGACGGCCCTGAAGAAGGCAAGAAAGATCTGGCGACTCTGGAATTCCAGAAGAAAGAGTTCGAGAAACGTATTGACATTATGTTGGCGGCGAATCCGCATTTACGGTCGTTTGTGGTTTCTCATGGTTGGCTGGAAAGTCAGGCGCAAGTCGTGGAGGAGGATCAGGAAACTGATGGGGCCTGAGAGCAGTCGTGGGTAGAGCGTCGGGACCCATTAACGACGGTGAGATACAAATAGAGAAAGCAAGGGGGGATTGAGTTACGAAATGTGATACTGTATCGAGATGGGGCCTTTTCACTGTGGTTTAATCAGTTTGCATCCTTGTACGATACATGCGTTTCATTCCACGAAAGCTCTAATAGATCACCGCCGATGTGCGCAGTGATGAGCCCGAATTGCTTTCCGAAGCAATCTAAATTCGGTGCTTGTCGCAAAGAACAGCTGATAATGGAACGTTGTTGAAAGGACTGAAGCCCCGACAGTGCGGATGAATGCAGCGGGTGAATGCTCTCAATGTCCTGATGTTTTACGACGGTCAACTTTAAGGTTCTTCAAGTGCTTTGAGGGTAGACTCCCTTGGTCTTCTATCGAACAGGACAACATTGAAGGTTCGCTCATTGTACTCTTAGATGCGTTCCACTCTTCAAACGTTCCACTCCCCAAAGAGCACAGTTGAAACATGCTGAAAGAAGTGGTAAAAATCTAATGATACCAATATTAATGTGACATAGAATTGAGATTAGGAGGGACAGAGGAAAAGAACGATAAAGGAATGAAAATGGCGGGCAAAGACGATGATGTATCACGTAATGTTACGGTTGTAGCGCACACGTTGTTCGGGACTCGTAACCAAATGGCAAATTGGTGATGCTGTTGAATAGGTCACGTAATATGAGAAACCTCAGTAAAAGCTACCGTTACTGCAACGCTGTATTCTGGTTCTATAACATGTCGTACACGAGAACGAATCTATGAAAGAATACAACGACATATTACACAGGCGGGTCCCGAAATACTGACAAAACTGACCATCTACACCCGATCAAGCCAATCCTGTAGACCTATGCCCCCATGCGTAACTCGCGACACAATCTTTCGTTACTCCTTCTCGATACACGCCGTTGATTCCCGACTTGCCGCCGATTCAGGATCTATCCTTTGGTGTACAGGATTAAAGTACTGCAACCTGAGCATAGAAACGTTAGGAGAAGGGAGAGGCGAAGTAGCGGCTGACGAATCGGGATGCAGTTGGATACGGTACTTGGGGACGGACTCAACTTGGAAGAGCTTCGCCTTGCTTTCAATAACGAGAATATCCTGTGGATATGGTGCCGCTGTATCAGAATTATGGCGTGCGTATCGAGAAAAGTCAATTTACCTCGTCCTTCTGCATCTCTTCGATGATAGTCGACATCAAGGTTGGCGGCATTCGAATCGCTATACACCCGTTATTGTCTGCCAACAGCGGCTAGTATAGTCAAGTCTTCAGCATACAAGACAAACAAATATGCTGGAATGGTACTCACTGTAATCTTATACGAGATGACGGAGCCACGCCACGTGACAGTGCGAAGAGGTTGAAAGGAGAAGTGCGTCAGAGTATCCTGCGCTTTCATCGATAGAATTTAGCCTAGAGAAATTCAATAATGCCAGTCTGAAGCGACTTACCTTGTTTGATACCAACAGCGCTTTCAGCTCAGCCATTACCACCTTTGGAGCGGTAGTCTCACAAAAGATGTCGTTCGTGTTGTGCCAGAACATGTGAGTTGAAGTTTGGGATTGAAATGATCGTGGCGGAATTTGCGACAAGCTGCCGATACCTCGCACCACAGGAGTTGTTGTCATATAAGTCGTGCGATTGTGCACTACACCGAGGAAAGGAGGACTGCAAGAGAGAAAATGCGAAGCCGATTGCTGAAGGGTGTCGAACTCGGTTGAAGACTTGGATACGAGTACTCGCTACCGTTTTGAGCTGGACCGATGCTGAAACACCTTTGTATAAGTGAAACGATAGATCCTGCAGAGGCGAAAAGTTTGAGTTGGGACCTCCCTTCACTTGCTCACTTCCTGATCGCGAATCGGAAGTAGTGTTCCTTTGACAGTGAAAGAAGGGCGATGAAAATCAAGTAGAGGTCCAGGGCATGGTTCGACTGGCAATGCGCATAGTTGTCGTCGCTCTCCTGCCTTTGCTTCCTCCGTCTACGGTCTGTATTGATCGCCAAACGCTCCGCCTGCACGACTCTTCCCCTCCTTCTTCTGTAACTTCAGGGTGATACTGATCGGAGGGTGTCGCCATGGTGGTTTCGTCGCTGTGCATTCGAAAGTGAGATATGAGGGAGTTGCAAAGGGAATTGTTGAACAATTGTTAGAACTCCTTGGAACAGGTATGACCAGCGGTCCGACTTTAATTGAAACCAGCTCTGACGCGGACCCAAAATCGGTCGGCGTTCCGCTCCTCCGCCCTCTCGTCTCGGGTAACGAGAAGATAATATCGCTTTCGGGGCAGTGTCCAACTCGTAGAAAGAGCTTGGTGTGCTCAGTAGGGTATATCTGTGAAATACAAGCACAGAGCTCGCAAACAGAGATGGTCAAGTTCACTCCGGAGTCCATAGACTACTCGCTGTACCTCGTTACCGGTCGAGAGCTCCTACCGCCGGGAAAGGTTCGTCGTCTTCACGGTTTCGGCATGGAAAGGTTGACCAAGACAGAACAGAAGCTGACCTTTATATCCCGTGTGGTGTTTTCTAGGACTACTATGAAAGCCTGGAAGAAGTGAGTAGTTTGTTCTTGCCAATGCGGAAAGCGAACTAATAGCTTCTAATCTATACAGTCGTTGAAAGGCGGCGTCACAGTGGTCCAAGTGAGGGAGAAGACAATTGATACTGGTGAAGTGCGATATCCTTCTCCTGAAGAGATTCTAGATGGAGCTGCAGCTGACATACTCCATTCGGTCAGTTTGTCGAGGTTGCCAGGAAAACAAAAGAGATTACGGATAAAGTGAGTTCCATCCTCCAGGGCATAGCGCTCGGAGCTACAGAGTTGACAAGCCATTTGCGCAGTACGGAGTACCTCTCTTCATCAACGACCGGGTAGACGTCTGTTTGGCAGTCGGTAGGCTCACCATTCTCTCAGGAAGTAAAGACAAAAACTAATATAACGTCGAAATCGATAGGTGCTGCCGGTCTGCACGTAGGCCAAACAGACATGCCCGTCGACCTCGCTCGATCCCTGTTACCAAAGGACATTATCATCGGTATCTCTGTATCAAACACAAAAGAAGCACAGACGGCAGTAGATTCTGGGTTGGTTGACTATGTTGGGATCGGAGCTGTTTGGTGGACTGGGAGTAAGGATTTGAAGGGGAAACTCTGTTTGGGGGTTGATGGGGTTGGTGAGGTGCTGGATGTGTTGGCGGAAGGTCAACGGAAGACTGGCAAAGAGATCAGGAGCGTTGCCATCGGTGAGTCGCGCTGACCTTCAACCACACCACACATCCTGTAACTCTGAACGATACCTCTTGCAGGAGGAATTCATCTCCCGAATCTACCACAGCTATTACATGGCTCCCCCTCTCCCAAACACTTGAAAGGACTGGACGGTGTTGCCGTCATATCAGATATCGTGAGCTCCACCGACCCAGAACATGCCTCACGCAAACTACGAGCTGTTCTCGACTCGTACCATCGAGCAAGGAAAGACCAAGCAGGCCTACATGCCGTCTTCGGCTTCAACTTGAGCGGAACACCTGGATACACCAAACGCAGCGAAAAAGAGTTGTTGAACGCCGCCGCCGGACTGATTGCGGTCGTTCGGGAATTGACGCCGCTGGCGCATCAGGTATGTTACGTCTCGCCCCGCGTACGACATACAGAGTCTAATCTGTTTGGTTTGAGCAGATCACCAATATAGTGGTTGCGAATGATTCAGCGAATGCTACGCTCGCGATGGGTGGATCGCCCATTATGGCTTCTGCGGAACAGGAAGTTGGGGATCTGAGCAAGGCGATTTCGGGCCTTTTGATCAACTTTGGGTAAGCTCGCGGGGTCAACCCTGCCGCCTTTACCATTCATTCTCACCCCTTGGTTGTCTATCTTCAGGACCATCAAGGATAGAGCAGGGATGTTGGTTGCGGGTAAAGCAGCCAACGTTAACAAAAAGCCGATCGTATTCGATCCTGTGGCGGTAGGCGCGACTGCCTTTAGGCGCCAGACGTCCAAGGGTAACTCGTACGCCCCGAAGGTACATACACATCGAGCGCTGACTGTCGTCTTATTGTCTTTCATGTAGAGCTCTTACAGGCATGGCAGCCTACGGTGATCAAGGGTAATGCTGCTGAGATCGGTGCATTGGCAGAATCAGCCGAGGTGACTTCTTTTCCATATCAGAAGTGACTATGAATAATCGATGCTGATTGTCACACGAGATAGGTCGAGAGCCGTGGAGTCGACTCTGTTGGATCTGGGTTTGCGAACCCGGCCGATGTCGTCAAGACATTAGCCCGGAAGAAGAGTCGGTATCTTTCACACTACACACAGTCGACCTGTTGCTGATGGTATGGTTCCGGCTTTAGGATGCGTCGTCGCTTTGACGGGCAAGGAGGATTGGGTCTCGGACGGTGATACCGTGGTGAAGCTGTCCAACGGGCACGAATATGTAAGCCTGCTCCCAAAAGGACTGTCTCTTTCGTCGCACTCATCGCTTTCTACTTAGCTTGGCGTCATCACGGGGAGCGGTTGCATGACTGGTGCGTATAAGGTTACTCACATTCGTTGTCCAGCAGCTAACTTGCTGCTCTTCCGCCCTCTTGCAGGTTCTGCGATCACGGTCTACACCGGTGCAGCAAGTCAGGCCATCAAGCAACCATACGAAAACGAATCCCAAATCGTCCAAGGAGACATGTTTGCAGCCACTATTGCTGGGATCCTAGTGATCAACGTTGCTGCCGAGGTGGCTGCCGAGCGGTCAGACGTCAAGGGCCCGAATACGTTCCGATCTGCACTGATAGATGAGCTGTATAATTTGCGGGCGGATACTTTGCTGAGAAGAGCTAGGCTGGAAGTGGTTGCATAGAAGAGCACTCGTATATGCATGTTACTACTGTATTGCATTTATCTAGGGTGGCTTGTAGCGGAGTGTGACCTCGTATGACAGGTTCATACCCGGTGCCGCCCCGAGCGACGAGAGAGCGAGTTTCAGAAGCAAGTTTTATTGAGCTCACGCGATGTTTGGTTCCGCAGACGCCAGCAAGCTCGAGCATTTCCATTTCCGTCCAGACCGGCCCCATGTCAGAAATATACTCGTGATTTCGTTTATCAAAACGTTCCTACTTTGTCGTCGTTTCCCACCACATTCGCTCGACATCGACTCGACCGACGACATGCCCGCCTTCCCCGTCAACACCCGTGCACTCGGACTGCCGAAACGGTGGATCATCGTCGGGTCCTTTTTCACCAGTATCGTTGTTCTAACACTCGTGTCGTCTCATCCGCCTACCCGTCAATTCGTCGCTGAACGTACACCCGATGCAGCGAAAGCACTACACCCTGCCAACTGGGGACTGCCCTTCGCAGGGACAGGCGGAGCAGATTCAGGAGGCCGCACAGGTGGTCCCGGTTCAAATCGTCCGCCAGAGTTTGACGAGTATGGCCGGTGTCTTTTTATGAGTCCATTTGACGCGCTCAGCACCGAGGAGAAACAACGAGCGGAACAGCTCGTACTGGAAAGTGCATCAGATGGCGTCGTACGTGCTCGTGAAGCAGTGTTTGTCCCGCAGTCAAGCAAAAAGGGCAATTCGACCGCCCCTGATGCGCAACTCAAGAAGACGTTGACGAATCCCATTTTGGGACTGTTGCGTGATGGTGAACGGAAATGGCAGGATATGCTTTCCCAGCAGAGTACGACGTTGGAAGAGGCCGTGACCGAGTACAAGACGAGGTGGGGCAGGAACCCTCCGCGTGGATTTGACGAGTGGTGGGAGTTTGCAACGAACCGTGGTGTTCTCTTACCCGACGAATACGATTCGTACGTTGTCTCTCCGTATCCTAAGATGCCCGGGCCGCTGACCTCGTGCGTCTGATATCAGCATCATACAGTCTCTGCTGCCGTTTTACGCATTTGACCACACTGAACTTGAAAAACGGAACCTCGAGGCGGAAAAGACGGTCGAGACGTTTACCATGATTGTGAAAAAGGGCAAGGTGGAAGTTCAGGTGCGTCGCAGTTGTTTCTGAGGTGTAGCTCCGCTCATTCTGACGTTACCTACTTGTTAGTGGAATGACGATTATTCGAGAGATCGTTGGTGGGCATCAAGACCGAGAGCAGATGCACAGGTCAACTTGATGGAGCCCTTCCTGGGCATGTTGACCGATTTCAAGTATGTTTTTCTCTTGTCGTATGTTGCTCGCTGCTGCTCTAGGGGTCGGTATTGATCCCGCTTTACGTAGGGCCACATTTACCATCCACGACCAGCCTAGTATTATGCCCAGCCATGATCGGATGAAGGAACTTACCGATCTCGCCAAGAAGAAGCAGGGTAAGCATTCAGGCGACGCCTTCCTTCGTCCTGTACTGATCTTCCTTGTTCCGTTCAAATGGGATGATAGTCACCAAAATCACCAACGAGGTCGATTTGCCGGAAACCAACTGGTTGAACGCCTGTCCCAAAGACAGTCCAGCAGCCAAGGGGGAACTCGAGCCAGGTCGGTTGTGTTTCAGTTCGTTACCGCCGGATGAAGAAAAGTCTGACATGTTGTTGCCCCGTAGATGCGCATGATACGTTTGTTTCCTCTCATTTGTCGGCTATGAACCCGTGCAACCATCCGTCGGTGAGTTCTGTCGGGATTGCTGTTGCGTGGCGGGATAACTCATTCCTAAACCCCAATCACTAGCTATTGCACAAACACGGCATCACCATTGAGCAGAAGAATGAAAAGTCGCAACCCAAGCCTCATACCCGGATCATGCCAATCTTTGTCCCGTCACGGACACTGTTGCACGCCGACATCCCCATCACACCCGTGGGTAAGGACGGAAGGCGAGATGATGTTGGAGACGATCCTGCTTGGAACGCGAAGAGCAATAAACTGTATTGGGTGAGTGCAAATCCGTCTGCGCCGGACCACGGAACCACCGGTCTGACGATTCGCCCTTTTGTTTTTCGTAGCGCGGCCTTGCAACGGGACTGCAGCACAACAAGATCACTGGGGCTAAATGGCGTGACTCGCACCGGGAACGACTTCACTTCCTTGCCAATGATCCTTCGTCGACCCCAAGGTCCATTCTTGAGCCGGTTGGTGTCAGCGGTAGAGCCGTGGAGAACGAGTACCCAGTGAACATGTTGGGTCAGTATTATATGGATGTCAAGCTCAGTGGCGGACATTGGCAGTGCGATGGCAGTGATGGCACGTGTGACGAAATGAAGTGAGTTGTGTTGACCTAGGTCATCTATTCATGACGCGTGAGGTTGATCGCGGCTTCGGTTCCTTAGTGAGGAAATCGAGTTTGGTAGCAAGGACAGCCCTGAACGATCCAACGCCTTCAAATACGTCTTTGATGTAAGTCCCTTGTGGTAATTACATTACATCTTGCGATCGCGGCTTATACCAAAATATTGGCATGTTCGCACGTAGACCGACGGAAATGCCTGGAGCTCACGGTTCCCGCGGTTGATGGCCAGCAAAAAGTATGTCCTCAGTCCCAAAGTGTTTCAGATACGCCGCTGACTAATATCGCGCCCTATTCAGCCTTGTCATCAAATCTTCCATCTTCCCCGAATGGAGTGCGTCTCAGTACCATAAATTTTTCGAAGGCATTGACTCACCCATTGGCTTTGCAGACACTCAAACCCTGCCAGAATGGTATGCCTACGTACCATCCAAAATGGACTATTCAGATCTATACTCGATCTTGGCCTTGTGCGTGCCCTCTCTTCCCCTAGCCCTGCGTCTGGATCTGACCTTGGTGCTTTCCACTTCGCCAGCTTCCGAGGAACGCCAAAGGGCAAAGGCGGACACGACGAAGTCGCGCGAAGGATAGCTAGCAACGGCCAGTGCTGGGTAGAGAAGAGTAAGTCGTGGTCTTATCGCCACCCCAGTGACACGCTGAACGAGACCTTCCCTTTTGTAGCCTGGAGACGTGAGGATCTACAGACGTACATGTTCCGACTGTATCTCGAGTTTGCGCGGGTGATGAGCCCGGATAGAGATAATGGAAAGATGGTAAGCACCTCGTCAAGGGTTTCGGCTTGCGTTGATCTAGTTACTCACGCCGTTTGCCTTTTGCATCAGGACTTCATCTTGCCATAGGTATAAAAGTCTATACAGGCAAGTAGTTGTTGCATGTATGTGCATAGATGTATTATTATCTTGCGGGTCCGCCTCGAGGGTGCTCCATACTATACATAATCTAGAAATAGGTCAAACAAACCATTGATGTGAGCATTACCGTCCGAATCTTTCCAGCAGCTACGGCCGCTCGTCGATATCCCGACGTGCTTGTGACGAGCCAGTGAGCCAGAGACTCGAATGATTGGATGGAGAGGTATGCAATCTCATCATCCATATCAAGAAACTCGATGCCATGCTATCTACATCGAGTATTGTGTACCGGTTATGAACATGACACGCAATAACACAACACAACGTATTCGTAATTACGCCTTCTTCGAATTCTCTTCTTTCTACGCGTATGAGAGCCTGCTGTACATTCATACACCAGCCGCCGGCACATGCGCGTATTTTTTTTTCGGTCTTCGCGGTAGCAGTCTCGCACGACCAATTTTTCAGCAGCGACACTCGTCCGTCCTTCGTCCTGCTTCAATGCATTTCTTTTTTCCAAACCTTGCCTTGTGCAACGCACTTATATGACTATGCAACAATCAAAAATAAAAGCCAGAATCAGATCTCTTTCTTGGTCATACGAGAACAGAGAGGAACTCACGCAAATCGCCCATTCCACCACCAGGCATATCAGGCCCCATAATCTCCTTCATACCCAACTCGAACACTATCACGAGCGCAGCGTGCGTACCGACAAACACATCAGCTATCCGACCACTTGATATCACTCCTCGCACGAATACTCACAGTTGTAGATTGTGCAAGCGGTCGCGACAAACGCGACACCACCACCATACACGCCCATCACGTCCCCGACCACAGCAAGCCCAGCCAACACGGCCGCACCACTCATGGCCGCCGTCGGCACGACTTTCTTCAACTCTCGTACCATGCTGCCCTCACGGTGACCAGCGACAACAAGTTGTTGGTCCTTGAATTGTTTAGCGAGTTCTTGCGGGCCCGAGCCGGAGATGTGGATCCAGGCGCGGGAGATGAGGGCCGTGCTGCTGATCAAGGTTGCTGCGTAGACAACGGTGTGGATCGGGGAGAGGAGGGCAGTAACGAGGGATGTAGGAGGAGTGAGGAGGTGTAAGAGGCCGGTGGTCAAGGCCGAGTGGGTTGCCGGATGTGTAATTTCGGATAATGGTTGCCATGCGCCCGTGATGAGTCGCGAGACGAGGTTTCCGGGCAAGAGCGAGTAGAGGGTATGCGACGCAAAGAACAAGTGCGAGGCGAGTGTTCCGGCAATGATGAGCGGGATCGAGGACGTGTAGAGGAGTTTGACGGGATAGTTTACGCGCATTCCTCGTGCTCTCATGTTTTTCAAAGCGACTTCTGTTCGGAAACTTTGGATAAAGACGCATGCAAGGAAGAGCAAGGCGGTGGTGAGGAATCCCCAGACGTTGGGTAGGTAGTCACGGTAGAAGACGAGTTTCAGGGCCCGGGATCGCGAGTGTGATTTGACGAGTGTGTGGATGAGCGCAACGAGGGAACCCTGGTACTGCGGTCCGGCAATTGTGGCGATCCAAGAGAGGGACAATGCAGACGAGAGGATGGTGGATGCCGTAGCGCCGGCGATAAAGTTGCTTATACCGGAGCCGATACCGTAGCCCGAGGTGACGATCTCGTCGAGGATCAAGGTGAGCAAGGTGGAGCCGCAGATTTGGAATAAGATGAGGAGGATTGTGACGGGGCTCAGGGAAGAGAGGGGCCCGTATTCTCCGGAAAGGATGAGGAGGAGCGTTTGAGTGAATGCGATGCCGAGGGCGAGCACTGTCGGGAGAATAGGGGTTAGCGGGTGGGTAAAATAAGGCCGATCGCAAGGGATCGGCGGTTAGGCGCCAAGGAAAGGAGAAAGTCGCGCTCAGGTTCGGCCTCGGCCATCCTTTGAACCCTTCAATGCCACCGCGTTTCGCGTTCATGCAACTTTGCCTCCTATCGCTCCTGTCGAGTGTCGCGCTCCCTCCGAGACTCCTGCTGCACTGCAGTAGCCTCGGAAAGACAAAGCCGGTTGATTCTCAACCGTCGTGTGACGGCCTCTGGGACAGGAACAGACTGGATCTCGCGGTGGCGCAGTCAATAGTGGCGAGTATTCTCGGCGGTCTTGCGACAGTTCGAAGAGACAAAACGACATTGAAGCTCGCGCTGGCGAACTCGATAAAAGCAACGACTCTCGACCGACATACGACGGTGTCGAAAAGGTAAGAGAGATTCATGCTCACATTGGCGCACTTGATGAACGCAGCGACTCTCGACCGTCATACGACGGTCTCGAAAGGACAAAAAACACTGATGCTCGCGCTTGCGCGCTCGGTAGAGGCAACGACGCTCGGCCGGCCTACGCCGCCCTCGAGGAGCCAAAGACAGTTGATTCTCGACCGTCATACGACAGTCTCGGGAAGACCAAAGCCGCTGATGCTCGCGCTTGCGCGCTCGGTAGAGGCAACGACGCTCGAGTGGCCTACGCCACCCTCGGGAGGCAGAAACACTGATTCTCAGCCGTACGGCCTCGCTAGACATGTAGCCTGCGGCGGAAGACACCTGATTCTCGCTTCGCTCGGGAGGCGCTGATTCTCGCTTCGCTCGGGAGAAACTCGCTCCGCTCGACTCGCTCCCCTCGACTCGTTCGCACGCGACTCACCCTTCTGCGCCGCACCAAACACGGCCCTATCCTCCCTCCTCCCAAAATCCACATCCAACCACCCATACGCGGCCGCCGCCTGCAATCCAACCGCAGCCGTAACAACCGGCACCACTCCCAACTCTCCCAACGTCCCTCGCTTGGCGGCCACGATATTCCTCAGATGAGCCCACGCGTCGGGCGTATCCATCCCATGCTGTTGCTGCTCGTGTGCACCAAAGAGCGGGAAAGAGAGGAGGGCGAGGTACAGAGCGAGTGTTGCGGCTGTCCAGATTGCTCGTTCTGTGACATCCACGCGCCCGAGGGGTGCCTCGACGCGCGGGATGAACGGCAGCAAGGGTTTTAAAGTGTCGAGGAGTCGAGGTGCTGGCATCTTGATGGTTTGTTGTGACAGGAAGAAAGGCATGCGGTAGGGTATCTCGAAAGACGACTCCCCTTCTTGACTGGCTGGTTCTCCGGAGCCTGGACTGACTGACTGTGATTCGCTCCACGCATGCTCTCTCCAGCTTTCGATCGAGTGCTCGCGTGCTGCTAATCAGGATCCGCAATGTCGGCCCCCGGCTAGAACGCGCTGAACGCAGAACGCTCCTCCTTGGACATTCACACTTCACAGAAGCAGCTTCAATTATAGAACGTCTTTTCTTCCTGTCTGTCAGTCCTTCCACGCAACCGCAACAAACGCGAACAATAATGCCACTCCGCACAGTCATCCACCTACCGACATCAACCTCCACTGACTCCGCCCCGGCTCACCTCAAGCCAACGGACGTTAATCTCCTGCCCTTCCATCTCGCAGGGTATACAGGACCCGCAGCGCTCGACGTATACTTTTCACCTCGTCCTTCCGCCCACATATCAGGACTCGGCCACCAGGCACCCTCGTCTACCACTGCCGCCAACAATGGAGAGGAAGAGGAGCTAGACGTCAAAGAAGGCTACACAGGTCGTTTGGCCGCGTTTCGTGGGAGGCAAGTGTACGAGCACCTCCTTTCCCTTCCGGAGGGATACACCGGTGTCGTTTTTGCCGCTCCTCCGCCGCCAAGTGGACATGGACAAACAGAGGACGTACTTCCTGCCGCCACCAATGATGTTCCACTACCATCATCACCTCCGAGAAAGACGACGACAGGAGGGGAAGTCACACCACGCAGATCCTCAAGGAAGCGGAAAGTTGCGGGGGAGTATGTGATTGGGAGTGGGAAGAAGGAGGCGGCGGTGGTGGTGTTGGTGCCCGCGAAGCGTACGAGGGTGAAGAAACCTGTGGAGAGGTTTAGTCTTGATGATGACGAGGATGATGACGACGAGGACGAGGACAAGGAGGAAGTCGCCAACTTCCAGGATCTGAAACCAGAATCAACGTTTGCGGCTCTCGATCGAGAAAAGGACCAGCACATGGAAGCGGATGAGCAAGGCGAGGAAACACAGGTCGAGGTACACGTCGTTATTGATGTGCCTCTACCAAAGCCACACTCGAATGGACTACCCGCCGCTGCAGATGATACCCAAAGACTGAGGCAGAAGCTGGAGAAGGGGGATTCGCTAGTGGTGGTTGATGAAGCGCTTGGCGACATATCATCCGGTCTCGGAACGTCGTATCCAGACGCCATCGGCATCGTTTCTTCGGTTCCAGCATCAGTAACAGATGCACACGCCGCGGAACCATCGACGGACAATCAAATGGATGACATCACGCTCGTGAACACACACTTGGAAGAAGACACACAGAGTCCAACACATATGGATACACAAACTGATGACCACCGACAATCCGCGATCAACACCCGTCACCTCCGTGCGCGAGCGACTTTCTCCGGTATCACCATCTGGTCGGCTGATGAGCCGATGTACTCCTTACCCATTAATAGCGCGAACGGCAACGAAACCGGAGTTGGATCCAGGGAAGCGCAGCAAGGAGGAGGGGAGTTGAAAGCAGAAGAAGCGGATGTGGATGTGAAGACTATGATGGGCGAGCGGGATGAGTTTGCGCGGGTGTTGCAGGAATGGAGGAGGTTGGCCGGGGTTGTGCATGATTGGTAGATGGTGCATGATTGGTAGATGGCTAGATTGTGCTGAGTCGAGGACCTATCTGGGGTATACGTTGTGGGTGGTTGCGGGCTGCGGTGCGGCTTTCGTGTATTCGGGGAATATTGAAGCTGGATCAGATCATTATGGAATGGATCAGATGATGAGTTCAAGAAACACCATTTTTCACACCATTTTTCTGCCGGAGTTTGCCTGCAAGACGTGTTGACGACATGGATCTCGACTGATTGGAAACCGATAGCGCGGCTGATACGCCAGCTATACTGACGGCGCTTTTGGGAATTGCAGATTCCTTTCGGGTGATCGGCAAGTATGACGCAGTGAGCTTGAATATTGCATAGAAGAGTAAAGACAAAGGATGGCATCGGTTGCACAGCCTAAAAGGGGACTTTCGCGGCGGGGAAAGCGAAAAAGGGGGCCAAGGCTGTGATGCGTGCTGGTAAGTAGACAGGTATATACTACCACTGGCGTATCTCACAGGTAAGCAGAACACACTCTTGGTTGACAGCTTTCCATACTAATATTGATTCAAATGACCCGCCTGTCTCCCAAAAAGTTGTTGCTTTCGATTTTCCGTCCGAGGGCAAGAGATGAGACATCGCAGGCCTCACGAGAGCGGTCGAGCATCGTCGGTAATGGCTCTCACAATGATTCGACTGACGATGCGCCTCGCACAGGTCGCCTCCGTTCGTCTACGGTGAGCTGCGCCACCTCTGCAACCAGGTCTTTCGCGCCAACTGAACACTCGTCTGTCTATGGTACGTCGGATAGTGATAGCTTCATCTCAGCAGACTACCATGAAACTTCATCAGGGATCAGGGACATTGGATCAAAATCACGAACCACCGACATCTGCCACCTGCAAGTACGACGAGGCGGCATATGCCCAACTGCACACAAGAAGAAGTCTTGGGTTTAACCCGGCAAAGCATGAAAAGGGGTATCACAAGTTTCTGGACCAACTGGGTGAAGACGGCGCCATGCGCATGGCAGGTCCCGGCCACCAGGCTGAAGTTGAAAAATACTTCTCCCCGGAAGTAACCAAAAACAGCAGATGGAGAACGACTGGAAATGACAGGATCAGCTTTGAGAGCAGAGGTCCGGACAGGAGACAGCGTTCCATCAGGAATGAGGACACTCGGGATCGGGTTGAACGACAAGTGGGCAAAAGCAGGGAGTATAAAGGACGTCGCGTGTTGGGTAAAGCAAGGAATCTGATGGGCTTCAACGCCTGGGGCCGGCAAGGGAGCAGAACTCCTCTACGAAAGTAGGATAGGTTGAGAGAAGCTAAGCGCATGTGACGTCCTAGCACAAGACGATGCTTGTACAACCAAGACAAGAGCCCGCACTTAAATACGTCGGTATGCGTACCATGTTTGTCATTCCAAGGGACATCGCAACCTGCCTTGAAGATAACGTCGTCTTTCAATTGCTGCCTGCTTCCCATACATTGGCTGGATTGACCCACAATAGGATGCACAATGACCGCCTTCAACAGATTATACAATAATTACAAAGTTGGGCTACTCATCGGAACAATAATCGCTCTGAGGCTACAAGGGGGCCGCCAAAAATCTCTAACCCTAACCTTGGGACCGGGCAGCTCCTGGTTCCTGATCCCTCCTTCCTTCAACCCACCTTGCATGAGATTGATACTTGCTTGGACCGGGACTGGACTTGATTGCGGAGATCGCTCGGTGGACACCATTGTGCTGTTCATCATGGTCGCAGATCCTTTCGATATGAAAAAGGCGGTCGTCGTCTAGTGACAGCCACGGGTCAAAGTTAGCACTACCCTATACATTTCTTTTTATATTAATCCCTGCTGCCCCTAGAAATTTTGATCAAAGGAGCGTGCCCTCGGAAAGTTCTAATATTGTTTAGAGAAAGACGTTATTGGGATGAGAACCTACACTAGCTTCATCTTTGTACTGCTAGTAGTGGGAGGAGAACGGCACTGTCTCTTCTCCTCTCTTCCATGCAAGACAATTTCGCCAAAGAAGCTCATGTGACTCCGGATCTTAGCAGCTACAGGAACCTGTGAAACCCTGCAAACTGTCTGTTGTTGTCTTCATGAGGTATCAGCATTTCGGAGATGGTATACGCAGGGCCCAGCTAACTTTCTACCGTAAAGAGATATTTAGCCTCCCAAAGCATAAGCAGTATGGACCGCCGGGGGAACTCCTAGAGAACGCAAGAGTAGCGACAGCTTACACGAGTGGCGGCGCGACTCAGTTGCAAAACGCCCGAATGGGACAACTATGCCTGCGAACCCCTAACACCAATATAAATCAACCTGTTCTTCCACGTGTCATTTCAATACAATCCCGAATATCAACAGCGGCGATCATCGTTACGACGAACAGATCTTGTATAATGGCGGACCCGCTCCGCTATCTTGCGGACCTGTTGCAATAGATTTTGAAAAAATATACCCGCCCCGAATATAGATTTGTATAAAAAGCATCTCAAATAACGGGTTTATTTGCGACCCCAAGATACGTTACCGGGGTCAGTCTTCCTTCGTGGAAGCTGTCCCCGGGTCAGTTGTTGTGCTGTTCGCAAGGGGACCCTCGGGTTAGGCGGCGGCGGGCTCAAATCTGCTGGATTGATTGGATCGATTTCTGCTACCGAATGCAAATCTGACGTCTTCCCAAACCACGAGCTCGGCGAAGGTGGTTGCGGCTGTTCATTGACCGTACCTCTGGGGTTGTTCCACTTCATGAAGTTTGCTTCCTGGGCTTGCGACCAACCTGAAGCTATTGTCACGATTTGGAAAGCAGGTGTCAGACACATGTTCCCTTTTTGATGATGGAAGGAAAAAGTAACAAGATGGAACAAACGTACGGTGATCATCCCGACAGACACTTCGCTGACACAGGATCCCAGTTTTCGCGTCGTTCGAGATACGGGCGTATTCTTACTGGCTCCGCTGCTGACGCTAGCACCGGTGCCAGTGTCCTCAGTTCCTCTGTCCCCATCCCCCATGAATCCACAGAGATAGCTGCGAAAGCTCCAGCTAGAAGAACCATCCCGGCACCTAGGAACTTTCCCAAGAGACTGGTCCTGAGTAATATGAACCATGAGCTCTCGACCTAGCGGAGCGACGCGGAAGTCACCGAAGTAATGTCGCAGAAGGTGTGGTACTTGAACAGCGTACTGTACTACTGCGAGGAATATATTTGATGAGCTTCCGAGTGGCTGCAATGATAGACAAAAGAGACGCAGAGCTAATAGGGTAGAGTGTGAGGGGAGTTCTGGTAATGCAATGTGAGACGAAGACGGCGAAGTGACGTAGACACAACAAACGCACATTGATATCCGTTGCAAGCGGTAACACCCTTCCGGCGACTGTACTAGGCTACTAGCACAGTCGACAAATAACTGTGCACACCTTTATATCGAGAACCGCAATACCTTTCAACGTACAATAACCGCCTTCAGCACGCTTAGGTGTTAACGGCAAAGGATCTGGCGATGCCTTTTGCGGCCGAGGCGATGTTGCGGCGGTGACGAAACTGACAAATGCGCTGCCGTTCTACTCCGCTAGAACTCCGCTGTGTAGTAATACTCCGCTGACTTACGCTTTGCGGAACGGGTTGCTGTTGCTTGTGCTGGGATGAATAGCTTTCTCGTTGTTCTCCGTCTCGGTAGATACGTACAGTTGTAGCATCGCCCGCGGAATTCAGTACGAGAGGTCGTATGCGATGTTCTGTGCAATTCTGACGTGATTGTCCATCGACTTGAAGCCCTTCAAAAAGCAGTTCAGTAGTTCGGGAGAGTCGCTATGCATCGACCGTATGAATGAGTGCATGAATGAGACGAAGAAGATGAATGAAATAGAAGAATAGGCAGTGAACCATTATTACGTCAGCTGCTGGAAAGCCAGAAATTAAAGTCAGAAAGTCCAGGTAGCTCCCAGGTCCTCGATCGTTCTATACTTGCTCTGCTTCATTTCGGGTTGAATCAAACTGTAATTCCGTTTGTGGCTCATCGGTGCCTCGGTCCACTAGATGAGGGAAGGTATCGCCGTCCCATAGTAAACCATCCCGCTACCAACGATGTCTTCCTCGATAAAACAACCGAAATCATCCATCGGTATCGAAAAGCTCTACATACCACTCGAACAAGGCATTGGACTCTCCGCATTCTCCCTCGAAAAGCAGCCGTGCTATATCCTGCTCAGCCTCGTCTGCCACCTCCGACCGGAATGCCATCAACCATCAGCCGAGAATGGAGGACTGTCGGATGATTGGGATTGTTTAGGAATCGGGAAGAGCGTGAATTATTCTGCGTTGGGCAAGGCGCTATATGGCGCGCTTTCGAATGTTGGGAAAACGGAGGACACGCAGGATATTGGAAGCCTTTCGTCGTTAGCGAAGAAGGCCGCGGAAATCACCGCCGCCGACTACTCTGCTTCCCTCGAAGCGGTCGAAGTCACAATACAACGACCTAAAGCGTTGTTATTCGCGGATAGCATCAGCGTACATCGCAGATTCGCGGTGTCGAAAAGGCAATCTGGAGAGTCGCCTGAATACAATCTGGACGACCTGGAACATTCCCTTACGATTCAGGATTTGCGGGTGGACACTGTTATCGGACTACATCCACATGAACGAGAGGAACAGCAACGTCTCGTCGTCGATATCGAACTGGACTTATTGCGCATACCGACGGCACTACTGCTGGAACGTAACGAATTCGACTACAAGGCAGTCGGAAGGCTGACATACGACGTAAGCAGTTTACTTCAGCTGTGACTTTAAACCTGCTCACCAAATGACTCATATAGTACCTTCGCGTATCAACGTTCAAAACTATCGAAGCCCTGGGGTATCACACCGCACAGTATATCCTGAATCATATACCAGCACAACCTTTCCCTTCCCGAGAACAAACAGCCGCGAATAAGAACGACGAACCGGCCTACCTGGAACAGGACGATATCACCGTTACCCTCTCCATCAAGAAACCATCGGCTATCGCGCTCGCTGCTCATCCGACGCTCAAAATTACTCGATGTCTGAAAGACTATGCAAGCCCGTCTGTCGACGGCGACGCCAATACACCTGAATCCTCAGCACGAAGCCTGCAACCTCTTGTAGCGCCACTCAACTCTCACCATTCTCCTCTAATAACACAGGACATCGATTCCAACCTCGGTCTTCGCGAGGAATCAATCACAGCTTACATTGCCATCGGCACCAACCTCGGCGACCGGATCAAGAATATCCAGGATGCACTCGCGGCTTTACCTCGGATCTCAGAGGAATCCATCGGTGCGAGCGTCTCTGGCCAGAGGTCGTTGCAGGTGTCCAGGTGTAGTCAGCTGTATGAGAGTGAGCCGATGTATGTTCTTGAACAGCCGGAATTTATTAATGGTGCCATCCAGGTGAGTTGCCGCGTACATTGCACTTTGTCCGGACGCCGGCTCATGCTATTTGTGTGGTAGATACAAACAAATCTGCAACCGGTCTCGCTTCTACGGCACCTGAAGAAAGTCGAATCTGATCTTGGACGGGTGAAGACAATGGTCAACGGCCCCCGACTTATTGATCTTGATCTGCTGATCTATGGGGATCAAGAGGTCGTTATTGGTAAAGCGGGAGACGAGGAAGGTAGTCTGGGTAAAGGGTGCGGATGGCTCCAGGTTCCTCATTGGGGGATCTGCGAGCGGGAGTTTGTGCTGAGGCCGCTTGAGGAGTAGGTTTTCGTTACTCAGTGCCGGAAAGACTGGGTCGACTGACATTCGTAACTATTAACTATAGTATGCTCGGTCCTGGCTATGTCTTTCCTGGAGGAGAACGCTCGATTGGACAACTGCTGTCAGCTCTCGAGAAGCCGGATGCACCGCCACCACTAGCTCGCGTGATTCCGTTCCCGTCGCCTGCTCATCCTCTACGACTCAAACCAGGAGCACCGCTAGTTATGGGTATTCTTAACGTCACTCCCGATTCATTTTCCGACGGCGAAGAAGAGCGCGTTTCCGAAGCTGCGCTCGCACACATCGTCGACCTTGCACTATCGCTCATTGAACAAGGTGCAGATATCATCGATATCGGCGGCATGTCGACGCGTCCTGGAGTTGATGATCAGGATGTCACGGCGGAAGAGGAGATGTCGAGGGTGCTTCCAATAATCCAGGCTTTGCGTGTCGAAGGTATCGAGGTTCCAATCTCGATTGATACCTTCCGGGCGCAAGTGGCCGAACTCTCTATCCTCGCCGGCGCGTCTTGTATCAACGATGTCCGAGGTGGAAGGGAACCGGGAATGCTGGAGGTGATGGCAAAGGCGAACGTTCCCATCATCCTCATGCATTCGCGTGGGAATTCCAAAGAAATGCTCACGGCACAAGCGCACGACTACAGTGCACACGGAGGAGTAATCGCAGGCGTCCGTGAGGAGATGAAGGAAACGGTAGAACGGGCAGAGAAAGCGGGAGTCAAGTCGTGGAATATTATACTCGACCCAGGGATCGGTTTCGCCAAGTCCCAGGGAGGAAATCTACAGCTCTTGCACGCGCTGCCAACGCTTTTCAGCCTAGAAACCGGATTGAAAAGCTATGCTACACTCGTCGGTGCTTCACGCAAGGGGTTCATCGGAAAAGTCTTGAATCGATCTGTGGCCAAGGAACGCGAATTTGGGAATGCTGCTGTCACCGCCTTGTGTTGTCAGTCGCAAAAGGTGGATATCATGCGGGTGCACGAGCCTAGGCCCGCGATGGATGTTATCAGGATGCTGGCCGCAATACGGGGTAGTGGGCATGCTTCGTGATGCCGTTGTATGATAGATCGGTAACCAATGCATGTTTCGCTCGGATCCATGCGCAACACTAGACAGCTCAGGGCAGTCCCGCTGTGTCTACAGTATCTAACTATCTGACGTTGAGTATATCTTCTGTTTCTACCGTTCCGGAGTGTTCCCGGGATCCCGAAAGCGGCCGTTGAAATATAGACCGGACTTGACCGATCGCAACAATAATATAAGAACCGGTCGTCAGGATTGGGAAGCTCGCTTCATATCTGGTTTACCTCTATACAACTTACGAGGATGTCACCGTTGGAATCTTGCTGTTCCCGTCCCGTCATATCGATGCCCGGATTCGTCGCGAAAAGCGATAATGAATTCGTTCTCGAATCCGCTCAAGGTCAACCTGTGCTTCTACGATGCTCTTCCGAAGCGTTCGAGATTCTCAAGTCACCGAATGCACTACCGATCCTATCGACAGCTTCCACGAATCTGTTGAGAATATCAGTAGCAAGACCGAGCAGCACACCCAATGCTAGGCTACCTGTCACGATAGCCGCACTAGTGCAACGCTCAGGGGAGCTGAAATTATGGAAGAAGGATTTCTGGGTCTCCACAACACGTCGGGGCTTGATCACGGAATGGGCAGAAAGAATACTCGATTTGTCTTTTCAGGGTACGTCAAATTGGCACCGAGTCATGGACCTCGCAAGAAAGACTAACATGTGCATCATGCATAGGAGTGAAGCAGAAACGCAAGGTAGCTCTTTTCCTCAATCCCATAGGAGGAAAGGGAAATGCCAGAGCGCTAGTGCAGTCGATTGCGTTACCAATTCTTGAATCTGCAGGGTTGAGCATAGAGGTTTATGGTCAGTATCTTAATTATCGGTCGTAAAATAGACCTTCGAAGCTGATATTCTAACTTTTCTTCCTCTCCTGAACAGAAACGCAACATGCGAAACATGGGGAAATGCTGGCACAGGATCTGCTCTTGGACTTCGAGTATGTGGCACTCTCGTAGATTTAAATTCACGAAATTCGACCAAAGAATGTTCACGCTGATTCCCATTGTATTTCGTTTAGCGTGATCGCGGCTGCATCTGGAGATGGCCTCATTCACGAAATTATCAATGGCCTTGCCGTCCGGTCCGATGCAAAACAAGCACTTCGTATACCGGTCGTCCAGATTCCTACAGGTGAGTAGAGCATACATTTTCGCCAAATTTATCATGGTGCGCAAAGGGTGTTTACCGAGAATTTGTCTAACAGGCTCAGCGAACGGATTTTGCTTGAATGCGCTCGGTTTGGAAAACGGTTTCAGTATACCTTTAGCGTGTCTCAACGTCATCAAAGGTGTGTCCGCCGCTCAGCGTTAACACTTGTCGTACCCATAACTATTTCCCTGCTTTCTAGGAAAGCGCTTACCGCTCGATGTATGTTCCAATACGCAAGGATCGAAGCGATGGTTCTCGTACATGTCTCTGGCCGCAGGCCTTATGATGGTAAGCCGACTGTGGGAACTACCGCGAATGAGAAACTTATCGAGTCTGCTCGAAAATTTGGTAGGAAGTCGATCTCAGTAAGTATGCTGTTGCACGCTAAATCAGATTTCAGAAGGCTTATCGACCTTCCTTCCAGAAACGGAACATCTACGCTGGATGGGTGATGCTCGATTTATATACGGATTCATACGTGGCGGTAAGTTAGATGAGACTAACGGGTGAGGGTATCATCTAAGACCTCTCACCCATAGTTTTCCAAAACAAGCCGATGAAATGCAGACTCCATCTCAAAGTAGTGAATGGGGATAAGGCACTCATGATTAAGCAATCGACCGCTCATCGAGAACGACAACGTTCTCAAACGAACACCACAGGTGATTCGCAGACGGAAGCTGTGGTAATTCCCCCACCGAGGAATCTAGATCCTAACGATGACTGGGTGACGATAACCAGCGGAGAAACCAAACGGATGACTCTGCGCGACCTAGAAAAGGCGAATTGGAAGCAAGGAGATGGAATATGGTACATCTAGTCAGTTCGACGATCGACCTGCCTTTCTGGATGCGAATAGGCTGACGAGTTCTTTCTACTACGCGCAGTACCGGCATGCAACCTTTTGTATCTAGGGATCTCATGCAGTTCCCAGTTGCTATTCCAGGTGAAGGCCTGATAGATGTAGTTGTGCAATCGACCGTACGCTTCCCCGCTTCCATCACCTGAGTACTGTGGTTTCGTGAGTTGAAATTTTGACCCGGAATTTGCTTCTGCAGATATCAAGGACGCAGGCATTGAGCTCTATTGACGGAGGCCCAGAAGGGAAGCCCTTCCATTTGGACAGTGTGAGTCGGTGAAGCGCATCAAGCTAGTATGTGCAGTTATGCTAAATCACTCCTGCACTGCAGATGCACTATTACAAAGGTATATTCTCACGCCGCTCCATCGGGAGAGCAATTGACACTCACACTGGCGCCTGATGACAGTCTCTGCCTATATCTTGGAACCGCTCGAGAAAGGTGACTTATTATCACTTGGTAAGTCCTATCGACTTGATATTTCGAGACAGCTTCATTGACCGGACAATCTCGATGAACAGATGGAGAGGCAATACCGTTTGAGCGTATCACGGTGGAAATGATCCCGAAAATGGCTACCACGATGACTTTGACAGGATGTTGGCCAGCAGTCGAGCATATAGAGAAGGGATTCAAGATGGTGGCGTGAAGACGCTTTGGAAACTGCGGGATAATATGGACAATGGTGGTATTTTGCCCATATCTCAGAATACTCCTATGGTTACGTTTTCACAACCACATCCGTTGAAGGTGCATCTCCTCGCCCTATTCTTGCCTTGTGAATCTTGATCTCCTCCACGGGCCTGAATATGCGCAGCCCAGGTTAGCGATCGCTGGCGTGTATGTCTGGCAGGAAGCACTCACTTGTCGTTACTGTCTGTCCGCACAGCCGCAAGCCGCTGTAAAGTATGCATTCCACTATGTACCCGCCCAAAGATAGTGTGCTTGCCATCCAGCCATGGTGTTGGTGCCAACGACAAGAAGAATTGAGATCCTGAATTGCGAATAGCAGATATGATTGAGCAACGGATATCATGTTGAGAAGAACGTGGTACTCACCGTTCGTATTTGGCCCAGAATTAGCCATGGCGAGGATGCCAGCTCCTACAAACCGTAACTCTGGGTGAATCTCGTCGGCACTGGTGATCAAAGGTTCAAGTAAACGTTTGTTAATCGCTTTGCAAGATGGAGGACTTGGAAATCTCGGCTCACAATTTCTCCCCGTAAATAGAGGTACCGCCTCGGCCGGTTCCGGTAGGGTCACCTCCTTGTACCATAAAATCCTGTGATGCGAAAGATGCTGTCAGCTCAACGTTGACTTGTAGATATCGCACAAGGGCTTACAGGAATGACCCGGTGGAACACGATTCCATCATAGTATCCTCGCTTGGTTAACTCCGTGAAATTCTTACACGTCTGCAAATGAGTGATACACAGCTTTGTCAGTGAAAAGGTTCTTACAGGATCGCAAGACATTCACTCACCTTGGGTGCATGATCAGTGTATAGCTCCAGGGTCAAGGAGCCGACCGAAGTATCCAGAGTAACAAATGACATGATGTTTCCGCTGAAACCAGTGATCCGATTTCTGGAAGGGAAGGTGAAACTTTCGCTGAGTTAATGTGGCGTCTCGTAAGGCTACAGAGACAGGTCCGACGCTTGATGTCACTCTACACGTAGCGGGCATCGTAGTTAATCTAGTATTATACTACCTCATACCTAGGAGATGGTCAATAGGAAGGTAACGATCGAGAAGGAAGACAATAGGCTGGAGGCGAGAGTCGGCGCAGCTGTTGGAGAAAGTGGTCCTGGTTCTCCAAAAGCCGCCTTATTGATCTCGAGCTATGATACATCAGCAGTACAACGAAGAATCGTTACAACTCTACACAAAGACGATCCGCACTTGAGACTGATATCTCTTTTACGGCCCTTCAACATCCCGGTCCGCTTCACTCTCCATAACGAGTATCCGTTTCAGCACTGCCAACACTGCTCTTAACGCCTTCGTCCATGATTCTTCCGCTTCGGTACTGCTCAAGCTTCCTACTGATCCACCACCACTTACGCTGCCGACGATACCGATAGCGGACATGCCCATGTTGGCGGAAAGCTTGATCGAGTGACCGGCAATCTTGTCTTTCTGGATCCTGTACGGTTGGTAACGTGATCTAATCAGTTTGTGAAATGTCAGTCGAGGAGAAATAGGAACGTACTCGATGCCACCTCCCGCCCAGCCTCGTCCTCTCTTTTTTCCGAACGCTATCAGTTGACGAAGACAGTCCAGCATCCCTACAAGAGCGTAATTGAACCTCCTATTCTGCAAGAATCTTGCAGCAGAGAGATCCGTGGATGCATACCTGAGGTATACCTTTTTCAGCTGAGATCCATCTAAGACGGTAAATAAGGCACTCACAGCTCGTAGGTATTCTTCGAAGGAGGCAACTCGTCGACTCTAGAGAACGATCCAAGCGGAACGATTTTGTATCTACGCGCAAGTATAAGATCAACTTCCCAGGTTCAAGCTCTTCCGGCAAACTACCAACTCACGTCTCAAATGGACACCCGACTTTGACTGCTATTCGATCAATACATAGCGCTACCAGTCCAAGCGCTGCATTGATCTCGACCCAGTCCACTACCGGACGTCCACCAAGTCGAAGACCATTTATCGTGCCCACCGTCTGACCTGTATGTGCTTGAGCATGGTGGGATGTACGATGATGTGTCGCCGGATTACCGCTTGATGTTCTACTCAAGCCCGGCTGTTTGACGTTGAGTGGTACATGTCCGATTTGGAATACGTCATTGTACACGTTGGCGGACTCGAGTCGCTGAAGTGTTTGCGTGGCTAGCAGATGTAGTGTTTTCTGCGTTGCGAGTTGTTGTTTCAAGCCGTGGGTATCTTCCTCGACTTGTTGGTAAGAGACGAGAAAGTTCCGTTCTTCTTGTTCTAAGAGTGCTTCTTCTTCCGCTACGAGACGCTCCTCTTCCGCGATTGCTGCTGATTCTGCTTCCAGTTTTGCTAGCTCGGCAATGAGGGTTGAGTTCTTCGCCTCGAGTTCTGCCTTGCGTTGCTGTAGCTGATGGAATTCGCCTTCTGTAAAGGTATCGTAAACGGATGTCCTCAGTGGTATACCTCCGAATGACTCTGCCTTTGGTTTCCCATCCTGTTCGGCTCCAGGCGCTTCATTCGATGCCGAAGCCTTCCGTCGTTTATTTTCCTGGAAATTTCTCTCAAACGAGATATATGCGTCTCGCTCTCTCTGGATGTCTTCTAGTCGACTCTGAAGCTGATCCTGTAGTGACTTTGCGCAGTCCGAACATAGAGGATGATCGTTCGGTGTGCGCGAAGTCAACAGGGAAAGCAGCGACGTCGTCAAATTCTGTTTCGTAGTACTGGATTTTGAACTTGAGGAAGAAGCATGTGAAGACCGTGAAGGAGGCTGCAGACCCAAGCTCGTAGTTGATCGATGTATACTGGGTATCGTAGATTCTTCTTTCGCCTTTAGTGGCGACGGTACGCTCGGTCCAATTTGGCTCTGAGACAGGAGTACAAACGATTCTGCTGGATGACGATGGCCTCCGACGCCAACATGGCGATGGTACTGTCGTTCTTTGCGTTGCTTCTCGCGATCCCGGAGCGTGGAAAGGTATACTGCTTTGCTCTCTGGATGTGTTGGAATGTGGGAGAGCTTTTCTAGTTGCGAGATGGACGTGGAAATATCTTCGTCCTTGTCGACTGGTGGAAGCGAGCCTGCGCGTAAGTGTGTGTCAGCTTTAGGCGACAATCAAGTCAGATCTAGAGGAAACCCGCCTGCGATAATGTCATATTGCGACTGGGAAAGGTCGCTCAAGCTGGCATCAAGCAGCAAAGGCTGTTAAATTCGTACGTCAGAATCGTTGCTCCGGTCATCTGCTCATGATTAAACTTACCTGCCTACACCGCTGGCATGTGTACCCCTGGTCACTGCTCATGGCATTGATTCGCTTGTGGATGCCATGCCTCTAGACGTTGTATCCTCCAATGCATTCATATAAACATAGCAGATGTACGACTTGCATGGTGACCTTCGAGTCGAGTAGCTATTGTATTGAAGAAAAGACAGCTGGATAGATCATCCTTACGTAATTTCTCGCGTCATGGGTTGCAATTGATCGAGACCGAAGAGGGATAGCAATCTAAAGATGTTGCGTTCATTCAACTTCTAATTGTGTATTCGTTAGTGCTTCGTCCGTATCATCAACCGGCTGCTCATACAAGCCCGCCACGATGATTGCTCATCGATCCGCTAGCACCCGCCTACTTACATGTCGGATATCATCAAGGCCATTTTCTTCCAACCTTTATTGGACCCGAAGTATATCCGCTAGTGTCGCTTCCTCGACGTCTGGATCACTCAGAACTAGTCGTGTTCTTTCAACGGATCGTTATATATCCCCACGGCAGTCTTTCCAATTGACTGTAATATCTAGAGCAAGGCAAGACGTGGCCAGCCAACTGTACAGCTCGAGGTGGTACAGCACAAGCAAAGATGTTTCCAAGCCGGAACAAGCGAGTGTAGCTCATGGTTCTACCTTACCTGTGAGTCGTTCATTGCCGGCCTGAGTATAGGGTCTTTATTGACTCGACCATGAATTCACAGAATTCGCCTGTGCCTACGGAGGACAAATCAACAACACCAGAACTTCGTGAATCTCCATATACGATCCCTAACGCGCTCACCCTCGCGCGAATCCTGTCGTGTCCCGTACTCGGATACTGTGTAGTGCAAGGAGAATTCGAATGGGCGACGGGGATTCTGGTCCTCGGTGGATTCAGCGACTGGGTAAGTCGCGCAAGCTTGTGTGAACATGTTGCTGATACTGATATGATTATTCCGGAATGTCTAGCTGGATGGATACATCGCTCGACGGTTTAACATGCGTTCCGTCTTTGGTACTATTCTCGATCCAGCAGCGGATAAGACATTGATGACCACGTTGGTGATCACATTAGCATACAAGGGGCTGCTACCGAGTGAGTCGCTGGAGGCTGCTGCATTTCGAAAGCTGAAAAAGGCGATGTAGCTCATTATCAGATTTCCTTTCCTCGCTCGACAGTGCCGCTCGCGGTGCTCATTCTGGGACGTGATGTAGCTCTTTCCATCTCCGCCTTCTACTATCGATACATCTCGCTTCCGGAACCCGTGAGAACTAGTCCTCTTCGATTTTCTTTCATGTCCAAACGCTGATAAACGACCCTCTTGTGTATATGTGTCTGAAACTCCGGATATCTATAGAAAACGTTCAAGCGGTATTGGGACTTTTCGATCCCATCGGCTGAAGTCCGCCCAACGCAGATTTCGAAAGTACGTTGTCTCTGCCCATGTCCTTTTTTGTACATCATGCGAATCTCTGCTAAGCTCTTCGTCTGCTGGGATCCTCTAGTACAATACAGCTCTTCAGCTGCTTCTCATGGGAGTCACTACCGTGTCGCCAATACTCGGAGTTGATATTGCCATGCCGCTACAGGCATTGCAGTAAGTGCATCACACTCTGATCTTGATTATAAAGGTGAGAACACTGAAGCAATGCCTTTTTCCTTTGTTGGTAAGGTGGACCGTCGCAGGCACGACACTATGGAGCGGGTTGAGCTATATCGGTAGTAAAGATGCGGTCAAGATCCTGAGTAAGAAGTGAACAGCTCGTGAATCAGCGAAAAAAGTTGTATGATGCCGCAGGCTCCCTGTAAATACATTCGCGCAGGGCGTATATCGGCGTGTCATCATGTCATAGCTGTCTGAGAGAATGTATGCATATTTGTCTCTGTTGCCTGAGCTCTATACGTCGGACCACATACACTCCATGCAAGAACCGAGACGACCTCAAAAAGACTACCAAATGACTTCCGCGCGCATCATGAATCCCTTCTCCATGGCTTTCCCGGCATATTTTCTGTTGTGCACTACCCGTACGAAACGGTGCGCTTCTGATACGGAGGGGAGGCTGATGATGTGTATTGATGATCCGTCGGTGGACATTCTGAAGGTGGACAAGGGAAATGGATGGCGGAATGAGCCGTCTTTCCCGTGACAACATCATAACCAGCCAATGGCAATCTACTTACTTTGGGACCTTGAATATACCGTACGTATCATCAATCTTGAACCCTCGACCAATCTGCCGCACGTGATCTTCCGTCGCACTACCTGGTAGACCGCGCAGTAAAACCTGTATCGTTCGTTTTGCCGGATCGAATGGCGCTGGATTATGCCATCGCAGCGTGGATAGATAGTCGGAGAGGTTATCCAGTTCGCCGTAGTTTGTGCTCGAGACAGGTGATGACGCTGGTGTGGCTTCGTCGAGAGCAGATTCTAGCTCGCCTGTCGATGCAGATGCCTTTTCTATCGAGTTTTCCTCCAGTGATGGCTGTGCGTCGTTGGCTGTTTGATTGCTTTGCGACGGCTTTCGAGCTTGTTTGGCATCGAGTTCCCGACGACCACTGGACATCCAGTCGTTCGCTGCTTGTGCCAACAGCCAACGAGTAGAGTCTTCTTTCACTTGTCGAACGGTGATTCTGCTGGAGACACGACCGGGAATGGCACTTCGCGGCGTTTTACTGCTGAATCCGGCTAAACGAGCTGGTGCGCGGTCGATGGCGAGTCGTGCAGTTTGTGCTGCGTAGGCGGAATGGAAAGTGAGGTGAAAGGTTTGCGTGAGAGGTAGAGGGGTGTTGTAGTACCCGGCTGGTATAGGAGAGAAGACGGTTGGCAACTTGGTGACTACGGCAAGAAACCTCGTTAGCGAGAATCAAAAGCAGAATAGAGAGGTAAGATGGCTTACCTAGTCTTGGAGCACCCTGTTGCATGCCTCCAATATCGTGCAATGCTGCTTCCACATCGGACGGAAGAAAAGTTCTCGAGATTCCTGAAATCACCAGGTAGGTCGGGCCGGCAGGTGTGGCAGCGTTTCGATTAGCAGAAGCAGCCGTATTAAGCGTAGAGGAGAGCTTCATGGATGAACGGTGGATAGAGTAACGATCGCAATATACCAGAATGCAGCCGGTTGTCGCAAATAGTTGGCAGTCTTTTGCAAACAGGTGAAGGCACAGGACTTCGAACACCTCAGGCCAAGGTTCGCCAAACAGTTCGTCCTCAAACCCACTGAAATCTAGAAGAATATGCTGCAAAACTTCGATTATTTCGCAAAAAGACTACTTATAGGCTGTCTCTCCAGACTGATATGTCCTTAGCTTTGCCCGCAGCCCCCTGACTGATGATTTACGTCGTATTACATAATCTTCTGCGACACGGCGGTCGATCTTGCAAACTCGACTGGACAGCACTGATATACGTTACAATTGTTACAATGAAACACCATCTCCCGACACGCCAAAGCAAGAGTGTTGGATTAGGATCGCTTAGCAAGGCAAGGGGTTATGATTCAGCTTAACCCCGTGCGTAATCGCATTCGTGGCCGGCGCAGGACGCGGTCTTCTGCACTTGCGTTTGCATGTTTCGTATTTCTGGGAATTGGCACGACCAGCGTTTCAGCAGAATGTCTGCGGCATGGAGATCAGTCTAGGATCAACAAACTGCTCTCTGACGGTGAGTTTCGGTTGACGCCTCGCTGCATGTGTGGAGCTGAATATACCTCTCAATCTCGACGAACGCTAGGCGGCCCTGAAGCCAGAATCCAGCTGTGTCAAGGCCAGACCTACGATATTACATCACCCATCATCTTCACCGCAAAAGGACAGGAATTATCTACCGAAGGATACCCAGTAGAAGAGGAGCTCAAGGCAAAAATAATTTTGCGGAAAGATTGGACAAAAGGCGAAGGCTTGTTGGGGAATAGTCACCGAGGTAGCATCGCAGGTGAAGGTGCAGCTATCATGTACGTCGTGCCACAATCTTCGTTAATTGCCCTCGGTCTCACGTAAAGCTGCTTGATAGTGGTGACTGTCGGCGCTGTGCGCATGTTGCTATCAAGAACCTCGTGATCGATGGTAATCGACGGAAGTTGGGACGTGTACTGCCTTCAGACTCGCAGGATGAACCGAGTCCTCTCGTGCTACTTGGGAATAACGCAGGCCAGGTAGTGACAGGCTGTGACATCAGGGATCCGAGGTATGCACGATGTGTGTGTATGTAAGACAGAAACACAGCGAGGCTTACACTTACCGTATCAGAGGATGGACAGCTATTCAGTTCCGAGAAGGTGACAACCTGTCATGCGAGAACGCTGTCATCGAGGACAACAGGATTGGACCGGCCGGCGAAGAGTGGGATGAAGCACTGGACGGCAATGATCCGGAGAATTCGCCGCTGGGTAGACCGTTGGCATCCGGGCTGAGTCTGGCTTGCAGGACTAGCACGGTACAGCGGAACGTAAGTTTCACTTTCAAGTACCTGTTGTAAGCGTATACATGACTGACCTGCGTATTATCAGAGCTTTGTTGATACAACCGACGCTGCCATCGTGATATATGGCTCTCCGGGATCCCTAATATCGTCGAACCACATTCTCTCATCAACCCATTCGCAAATGGCAGGCATTCTAATGGCGGATATAGAACCGTTCGATGGGGACTACACAAACACCCGGGTCATCAACAATACTTTAGAGGCGGACGAAAACGCCCTCATGCGAGTCGCCATTGGTCTTGGCGCAGCAGTACTCAGCGACGACATGGATACCGTCATTCGAGGAGGGATAGTCAAGGGGAACAAAATCAAGGGTATCGGAATGGGATACGGTATTGCAGCGTCCGGGTTGAGCAACTTTACGGTTCTCGACAATGAAAGCACCGCGCGTCATGGCGGTAAAAGAGGAGCGAGGTGTCTTGTGCCTGTTGAACTAGGAGAGGAGGGGTACGACTCGTTGACCGAGGCCGAGCAGGAGCACGGAGTGATCAGGAATCCGTTGCCGACGGCGTTTTTGAAAAATGAGCATTATATCGACGGCGGAGAGTGGCAAGAGGACTTTATACAGGGAGACTTTTCTTATTGTGAGCTTTCTTTGTCTGCAATGCTTCGCGCCCGTCGGCTGATACCTCCTGGTAATTTCCAGTGGTATGCATCGATCCTGATGCGGTCGAGAGCGAATCTGGAAGGGAGCCGAAACCCGTGGCGGAACGCAAAAGCGAAGAGCCGGCATTGACTGACAAGGTTCCCATCGACTCGAGGAAACACAAGGTAGTGAAAGCGGCCACCAATAACGAAGCGGATGACGAGGAGGTCGATTCGACGACTTCTGGAACTGGCCACCATAACGCCGTCTTTGATGACATCCTGTCGCATTCTCAAGCTCGTATGCTTGAAACAATCGCGTCTCTCGCTCGGAGTGTCGACTTGTTGGCGGGAAAGGCTGCTTTGGCTGAGGTGGGCGCTGGAGGGCGACCAAATGGCAAAGCACGGGTCAATTTGGAAGAGGGTAGTGGAGAGGTGCTGTAAGCGCTCTTTGTCCTTCGCATCTGTCTCAACAATTGCTGACTGCAAGTATTATCATCTCTATCTTCAGCGCCCAATTGTCGGAACTGTCGACTCGCGTAGCCAAGCTCGAAAGCGAGAGGACGAGCCTCCGGAAGACTATGGAAGACCTGAACCACGAGTTGGATTTGTTTGGCAACAACCTGGCTCGCACAGAGGTATGTGGATTGATGTTACATTCTACATGAGTGCACACGCTAATTGGTGATCCGCCTGTCGCAGAAGCAAGAAGTTCAATCCGTAGACGAGGTTCTCGACGTGCTTACGCTGAATTCCAAACGAAACGGGAAAGAGGACGTACCAGTTTCTACCGCCGACGGGGACGTAAATACCACCACCGATTCTTGGGTCGTGCCCTTTGTCTACCTGTTGGGAACACAGGTCACTGTAGCGATAATCGGGCTGCTGTGGACGAAATGCAGAAGAAGGGACAAAGGAAGTAAGGGAATATGAAATTGACTGTGCGCCCATTGCTTATAGATGAGAGACCAAGGTTGTATTAGGGAGATATACCAGTTGCATGGCTGGCATTACTCCTGCTGTTCAATATCTCGCCGCCCCGGAGTTTCGCTGACGGTAGCTCCGCCTGAGCGGCAGAGGTGTCCCTGACCTTGATTCGAGCGCTCTGTGTACACCGCGTGGTGCAGATCTGATAGAAAAGGGAGGAACTGGTCTGAACGCCAGAAAGGTCCTGCGAGCGGCATACACAGTCAGAGCTGCAGTCAGGCAGCGCAGCAGGAAATGGGTACACCGGGACGACATCTGACATTCCGTCTCTAAGAGCTGCTACCCCATGATACCGATATCTACAATACCCACCGATGAGATTGAAAGAGAAGTTTAAAGTGTCGCTAGCTTACAGCGAGGCGCTGCCAGGGGGGAAGCTGCCGGTTACCACTTCGTCCAAGGACCTGCGTCGCCAGACCAGCTGCCAGACCTCTGGTGTGTGTGAACGGTTCCATTAGCTACCGAACCGCCACTTCCGATTAATCCAGCTGGTATATTAGCCGGTAAATTCCCATCCTCGTTAGCTCTCTCAATCAGCTCCTGAGTCCCGCGTCGCTTCTGGGATTAGCTCATCAGCTGTCATGGAGCTCCTGGGGGGAAGTTGTCGGCTGTCCCAAGGTAGAATTGCATTGGGCAGCTCGTTGGGCCGTCTCAGCTGCCGTTGCCGTCTGATCATTCGGCTCTTGAAATAGGTAACTAATAGGGTGGACAAGAGGGGAAGAGAGTGACATCGGGTCGCGGATGTGACCGATCCTCCGACGGGACTTTTCGTCTCCATGGGGCGCCGGCATGTACCCAGGTAGTGACCGAAGCCGGGATCCGGGATGACAGCGCGATGATATGAGCTGACCTGAATGATCGACGCTAGACGTCCTATGACAGCTTTCGTCACAAATGGAAAGAAGAGAAAGCTGAAGAGTTCTGGGGCACAAATCAACCCGGGGGACCAAGGGCAACAACATTTATTTACAGACACCGATAAAGTGGAACTGTCAATAGCTTTGTTAGCGCGACTCGTCGATATGTTTGAACAGCTGTCTGAACCGCTCTGTGGACTCCTTATACAGATCTCGGCGCCTTTCGCATATAGCAGCGACCATATTGGACGGCGGTTGGCCTGTTCTAGGGCGACGGAAAGTGCATCAAGGGCCCATGGGGCTTCCGGGCTCCACCAGGGATCTCATGGAGAGCTTCATGGAGGGTAAAGGTGAACTTCTCGAGTGACCTGTATGAAGGGCACTTGACGTCGGTAGTGGCAACAACCATAGCCGGCTTCCAACCAATACTCGAGATCTGCTCTAACCGCTGAAGATATATAGAGAAGTCCACTTGCGTCTTCGTGTTTCCCGTTGGACGAGGGTAGTCTCCATTCACACAACAAGCTACAGCACATAACAACATGAAGACCACAATTCAGGCAGTCATCGCTGTGACGGGGTTTGCCACCGTCGTTTCAGCATTCCCATTCATGGCTGAAGCCGGTGCGGCAGAACACTATCTTCGCCACGCACGATCGCTACAAGGTTCAGGCGCACCGGACGTCGAGGTCAAACGGGCACTTGGATTCGATGCGTCACTGCAGAAAGTAGACGTTTCAGGCAGTCATGCATTCAATGCCCCTGGTTCGGGCGACAAGCGAGGTCCTTGTCCGGGCTTGAATGCACTTGCCAATCATGGTTACCTGCCTCACAACGGAATGTGAGTAGATGACGACGCTACAAGGAGGATCCATGTGTACTGACGCGGAATTCAATGTAGCACGACTTTGGCCCAAGCTGTTGAAGCGACCAACTCGGTCTACGGGATGGGTGTGGATCTGGGAACTTTCCTTTCGGCCTAGTAAGTCAGGATGCGCCTCTGTATGTCAAGTTGTTTGGTTAAGTTTTCTTCTTTACTAGTGCGACTCTCATCGATGGTGATCCAGCATCACTCACCTGGTCCATCGGAGGGGAACAATCGACATTGCTTGGCCTCACTGGCCTGTTCTCAAAGCCGCAAGGGCTATCCGGAAGTCACAACAAATATGAATCCGACTCTTCGCCTACGCGTGGCGACTACTACACCCACAACGGTGCTTCTTGGCTACAGCTTGACATGTTCCAACATCTATATGGCATGCAAGCGGGAGATTCAGGAGGCAACTACGACCTCGGCGTGCTTACCGAACAGGCTCGATGGAGTATCCAAAAGTCTCGAGCAGAGAACCCTAATTGTACGTCAAACTCGCGTCCTGGCATGAGTCGCATGGTACTGAGCTAAATCTTCTCTTTACTTTCGCTCTTGCAGTCTTCTGGGGACCCTTCTCTGGTATCATTGTGTCTGTAAGTGGCCATCCTCTACCTATATGTTCGGGCTCTACTGATTTCGAGGACGTCCATTAGCAAGCGGCTTTTGCTTTCATCCCAGCCTTTATGTCCAATCACTCTGTCGAGGTACGTCGAGACGGAAGCCCTTGTGTTTAGCATTGTCTGATTGTTCTTTTTTGTATAGCACCCGGAGGGCGTTCTCGACCAAAATGTCCTTAAGTCGTTCTTTGCTGTGAGCGGCACGCAAGGCAAATTGTCGTATCAACAAGGCTACGAACGTATTCCGTGAGTACGGATATTTTTTCATGGCCTCGATCTATGCTCACCTTCCAACCTCTGCCACGTCAGCGAGAACTGGTACCGACGTCCCATCGGTATCGACTACACTATCCCCGGATACTCGGCCGACAACACCCTCATTCAGCTACAAGTCCCTGAGCGACTAGCCGTCGGTGGCAACATGGGCACCGTCAACAGCTTTGCAGGAGTCGACCTCTCCGACTTGACGGGTGGAGTCTACAATAGCCAGTCGCTCGCGCAAGGAAATAACGCACTATGCTTTGCGTACACCTCTTTGCTCACATTGACGCCGGATATCCTGAAGGGTGTGCTCAAAGACGTCACTGGTGCGGTCAACCAAATCGTCGGACAATTTATCACACCGCAATTCGCTTCCTTGAATTGTCCTTCAGTGCAGTGTAAGTCCTGTCGATATTTGCTTGACCGGATATTGGAAATTGATCCGTGTTCGTTCCTACAACTCAGACTACAACAAGGACGTCTTCAAGAAGTATCCTGGAGCTACCGGCGCATATTAAATCAAAGTACTGTAGCACGCAGTACGCTGGGAGGTTTACCTGGCATGGCGCAGGAGACACGAAGATAGACCTGCAATAGCACTAATGGACATGGAGCGAAAAGAAACCAAACTAGTTGTATAATAAGTTAGGACAAACATTATGAACACTCCCCTCAAGCCGCTCCTGCCTCGCAGCTTCCACAATGTCATTACTGATTTAGAGCGTGAACGAGTAAGATTCATATGAGCAACTTATTTATCGAGTAAATTCTGATGACCACTATTACACGGGTGGATTTCTTTGCCTTTAGTGCGATTTCTTTGGGTGCGATTTCTTTGGGTGAGAGTTCTTTGGGTAAGAGAAAAGGAAAATTTTGTACAGTTTCTTCTCAGCGAGGTGTCTCTTTCCACTTGCGCACCGCTCTGTGCAAAACTATCGTCGCTGTCGTTCATCCTTGGTATCGTAAGACCTATCGAGAAGTACATGTCCGCCTCGATTAGCTCACACGTTGCCTGGCGACCAGCGCGATACTCACGAATCGATAGGACCCAAAAGCATCTTGCACAACCACAACGTCGGGTCCATGCTCTGTCCCGACATGCGTTGGAACTGTGCGCTCTCCATCTCGTAGTTTCCGGTCGAGTCGATCAAAGGGCCGACCTTTGGGTGTGCGTCGAGGGAAGCGAGGAAGGATTCTGCTTTGAGATCGTCACCGACTTGTGCGAATTGGAAGGAGACTGCGTCGGGACCGTACTGCGTGAAAACGGGGTAGAGGGGTGGTTAGCAAAGGAGATGTATCACTGGCAAGAAGAAAAGACACCGTACTCGTGTTCGTGCGAGTTCATCGTGCGCCCTGGAGATGACCTCGAACACTATGAATCAAAACGTCTCGTGTCAGTACCCCGCATAACGCCCCCCAAATCGGAAACGTTCCCAACGCACCTTTATCAGCAGGTTCACCAGCGGGCGCGCCATCGGTGATGCAAATCACCAAAAGAGGCTTCCGTAGCGCATTCGCTCGAGCAGGTTGCAGCAACATCGGTTGAAGGATCTTCTGGTCAAGGCTGGTGCCAAGGGGTGTCAAACCTATTCGTAGAAATCTTTTGAGTCGCCTGCCTATAGGTATAGCATATCAAAAGGCGAAGAACCTACCCGAGAACTTTACGGAACCAACGAGTTGCATGGCTTGCGCCTCTGAAGCAATGTTATTGCCGTCGTACTGCGAGTTCAAGAACCGGATGTTGCTAACAATGTCCACGTGCAACAATGTTAGCATCGAATCATAGCAATAACAGGAACAAGCGACTTACATTCCATCCTGGTCGAACAGGGAGCAAGCGAATGCCACCCGACTCAAGATCCTATTCCCGCCTTCCTTCACGTCAGCACCAAAATCATACCACACGACTACACACACACACGCGAGAAAAAAAAACGTACAACTTTAAATCCTCGATCCGCTCCCCATTCTGCTCAAACGCCATCGAACCAGAATCATCACACAAGATGACCACATCGAACAATGCAATCTTTACCAGATCCAGTGCGACTTCCTTGGGTAATCGCCATTCCTGGATGATTCGGTCCAGCGCGCCCGTTTGGGCGACTCGGGAAGCGATTTGCTCGAGTGCTTGGGGTGGGTAGAATGCTTGGAGGCGTTGCTGATGGGACAGAGGGGGATTAGTGTCGCAAGTTGGAAAGGGAGACCGACGTGAGCAATAGGAGCAGGTCCTTGTTCGTGATTGTTCTCGCAACCTGGCACTGGGGAAAAACCTTTCCGCCGCCGCCGTTCCTGCATCGCGTGAACTTCCTTTACTTCCACTCTGGCCTTCCTTTCTCTCCTCTACAACCTCTCTCACGCAGCCCGACTCGAATTCCAAAAAACAAGGGGGCTCGAACAGAAACGCTCCCCCCGGCACGAAAACTCACATCCTGAACAGTATGCTGCAAAATCCCAACCAAGTACCTAACATCCGTCGTCATTCCCGCACCTCCACCCATCGCTCCTGCACCGCCCATAGCAGCGGGCATGGCAGCACCAGGGTACTGCGTCGGCTGACCTGGGTACCCGGAGAGCTGGGGTTGGCCGTATGCCTGTTGTTGTTGTTGTTGAGGTGGTTGTCCGTACGGTTGTTGTTGTTGTTGTTGAGCAGCGGGCTGGCCGTACGGTTGCCCGAGGGCGGATTGGCCGTAGGCTTGTTGAGGCGGTTGGCCATACGCTTGTTGTTGGGGCTGACCATAGGCTTGTTGGTGCTGTGGCTGTCCAGGTTGTCCCGGGTAGCCTTGCTGCTGCTGTTGCTGTCCGGGATACCCTTGTTGCTGAGGCTGTCCGTAGGCCTGTTGCGCTGGAGGTCGAACACCAGAACCACCAGCTCCGCCAGCGGATGTGGCTGCGTAGCTTCCTAGTGTGCCTTGAGCGGCGTTGATTGCGGCTGTTCCGGATAGGTAAGCATATGCATTTCCGTTGTAGGAAGAGGTTGGATGACCAGGGATGTTGCAGCCCGTCGAGTATGACGGCGAAGGGAGGTACGGAGCGAGGTATTTGTAGAATCCGTTTGATTTGTTGTACGTTGGTTTAGTGTGTGAGTGGGTCACGAGTGATCCGGAGGAAGGAGGGGAAGGATACGAGTAGGCAAGGTAGGGATGGGAGGGTGCAGGTGGTGAGTACATGTTGCGGGTTTCAGACAATGAGCAGATGATGGGAATCATGCGTACCCATCTTACTTGCGAGTCCCATCTTGGTCGTTGTCGTTTGTGTTTGTTATATTTGCTTTCGCAAGAGCACAGGCGCCAGGTCAGCCTTTTCCCAGTTCCAGTCTCCCCATCACAAAGGAGTGCAGGCGTTTTCGATAGTATACATAGCGTAGCAAACGGAGAGTGAGAGGGGAAAAGATGGAAGTAAAGAGGATGCAAAACTCACAGAAGAGAGAGAGCGGAGCCAAGACTGCGTAATCGGTTTTGTGGGCGGAACAAGGCCAGGTGCAAGGGGAAAAGGTAGATCAGGTGTTATATACCTTGGATCCGCGATAGAAGGGGAGGTTGTGTCGTTGTCCGCTTGAGGGAGGCCCAGGCGGTCGTGGAAGGGGAAGGGGCTCACATGGCGGATACAAACAACACAGCATGACGAAAGCAAGCGATCGGGGCGCACCTATGGTGGCTCATGTGCGCACTGGGCGCAGGAGCCCGGAAGGGGAAGGTGTCGTGGAATGACCTCGCTTGTTTGCCCCTGTTGTGGATTATTATTTGCTTACCTATTCGTTGAGAGAGAGTAAAAGAATGTATACAGTAGATCGAGACCGACCCTTCCCTTTCTCTCACCCTGCTCTTTGTAAACATAGCCAGACCTTTCCGACTTTTAGCGAAATGTCAACTCTGGGTTCGTGCGACAAAACTCATTCTCGAAACGGCAAGGGATAGACTTTCGCGCACCAGACCTTTTTGTTGTCACCTTTGGTCGTCCGGGCACTGTAGGTAGCGAGGGAAGCTTAAGGAATAGCAGGGCATTAAGATTCTTTGATGCTTTTTGTCTCACCCCATACCTAGAACCTCGCGCAGGCCGGCTCGACATCCATGTTTCCATGAGAGCCCCAAGACTCCTCGCCCGGTCAGTCTGATGTGATGGTCGTCGTTATAGTTCAAGCCGGTCCAATCGTCTTGTGGGTATATCTAATCTGCAACCCCGCCTCAGTCAGTCACCCCGAGTCGGCCAATAATGGCGAGCGTATTAGGCTCGAAAGGCGGAAGCAGACTTACGCGGAAACAAATGTTTTCTGGCTATTGGGCTAGCTCTATGTTGGCTGTCTGGTTACAAATACAAAGTTGACAAAGGAAACATCTCCATTGTGGCGGCCGTTACATATTCCATCTTGCAATCACCATCTCTCATTCATCATGTTCAGCGAGCACACACCATCAGCGCCAATGTCGAAACAACAGTGCTGCTCTACCACCGGCACCTGCCCGTGTGCCTCCTCTTCCAAACACTCTCATCCTGCCGCCGCTAGTGCAGGTGAAACCGTCCGCCTCCCTTCAAAGAGCAAGACCAACGCCAAATCAGCATCGGAAGGTGTATGGAAAGTTTCTGCTCCCTCGGATGAACGGACGGCACTAGTATCCTCTCAGCAACAGGGCCAGGACTACGGTATGCGATCGTCTGGCGCTTCTAGCCCAGCAGCGAGTCTCTACGACAAGTGTGATGCCGGACCGAATGGCAGGTGTTGTCGAGACGCAATCCCGGAGGAACGGAGTCTGATATCGCATGATATCTTGCGTGACATGTGAGTGACTCTCTAGCTTGTACACGGTACGAGAAGGCGCTGATCGTGTAACCTTTTCTTTGTACAGTATCATCGGTCTTTCAGACGGTTTGACGGTGCCTTTCGCTTTGACCGCTGGTCTATCGAGTCTCGGATCAAGCAAGTTGGTGTACATGGGTGGTTTGGCAGAAATTGTTGGTGGTGCATTTAGCATGGGTGTAGGGTGTGTAAATCGCCTCGTCTCTTCACAACTATTTGACTAACCTCTGTACACGGCACCTCCAGTGGCTACCTCGCTGCACAAGCAGAACAGGACCTTTTCCGGCACAAATACACCGAATACTCACGCCGACTCGAGATCGCATGTGGTTCAGAAGTCGACAGAGAGGTACACGAAGTCCTCGGCCCTCTCGGAGTAACAGAAGACGTCAGCCGCGCCGTCGCACACTCCCTCGCCGCTTCTGCACTCGCAGACGAAACAGCCTCGTTCCACTCTACCACCTCGGATAAACACGCCGGCTTCTTCCGTCATCGATTTAGCTGGGCGAACAGGCCTGCTCGGGTGCCGACCATGGGTACGACGCCGTTCTTGCTCAAGTTTGGGGAAGGGATGGAGGAGGTTCCGCAGAGCAGATTGTTTGCGAGTGCGTTTACGATTGGTGCGAGTTATGCGTTGGGTGGGCTTGTTCCGCTCTTGCCATACTTTTTCATCGACAAGGCTTTGATCGCCTTGTACTGGTCAATTGTGAGTTCCGGGTCTGCGATGCACACACACGCGTTCGATACTGACGTTCTCCGTTGTACAGGGTATCACAAGTATCATTCTCCTTCTCTTTGGAGGTCTGAAGTCTTGGTTCACTGTACGTTGTCTTGACCTTGATTACCGCTTTACGCACTCTGACTAACATCGACTCTGCAACATAGGGCGCAGCTCTCGGTCCTGGCGGAGTCATCTACGGTGCCGTCACTACCCTCCTCGTCGGTACGCACCCGCTTCCTCCCTTTCATTGTGACGGAATACTATGCTAACGTGATCCTTTTTCTCGCGCATACAGTCGCCGCCGCTGGTGCTGCGTCGTGGGGTATCGTGCGAACGCTGGAAACGAATTAGATGTTCTCGCGACATGTCGATGATGGTAAAGCGGGAGCGTGTATTCGCCGGAATGAAAGGTTTTCGTACGTGTATAGGTCGTGTACCAGGTGTATAATAAGGGATTTTATAATGTATCTGGTTACTAGTGTTAAAGATTTGGTTCGAGCATGCGAACGATCAAGTGCTATCCGCTTTCTCTCGATGTTTGATTGCCCCCCGGTCTCATAGTGTTGGGAAGCTACATGCAGAGCCGGGAACTAACACGAGCTTGTAAAGAAAGAAGCTGTCACTTTCATGTGAGACCACAACGGGGATCGGCCTGGTTCTGAACAATGAGAGAAAACAGTGATCATGGGTGTCCGTACCACACGTTAAGCGAAGAGGTTCGGGTGGGCGGCACAGCGACATAGCAAATGATGATTGGTGACCCTACTCCTCCCAGGTCTTGAGCGAGCGAAATATCTGCAGAACAGGAAGTCGGGGTCGGTAAAACCTGGCCAACCGACCGGAACTTGGCTGGGGTCGTTGTCGCGCACAGAGCACGATTGTTCGATTTACTGGTATTGTGAAGTTTTACGGTCTCTCAGCTTGTCTTGGCAGCAGGACTTGGGTCTCGACTCTTCCTGCGTGAACGACCATGCTCTGTGCTTGCTTACGGGTTGTGGGTCCGTAAACAACGAGGACGACGGCGAACGAGTGAAACCCAAGTCTTCACAGTCTAAGTAGGGCCTGATTTGTAGCAAGATAGGGATCAGGAAGACTGAATCATGTATGATGAACAAGCCAGGATCAGAAGAACGACGGTGTCTGGTGGGCTGATGGGCTGACGATGATTGCGACCGATTGACTGCGGATGACGAATCCGAAACGCGTGCACCCCTCCAACAACCTCCCTTCAGCCAGTCTTATCACTAAACTAGGCTGGCATTTTACCCTACTTCCTTCATCAGAGAGCCCTAGTACATCTCATCAACAGCATGGAGCAATGAGTCGCTCTTCACTCACCTCAACCCGACTCGCAGCGCTCAGTCTCTCACCGTCCCGGATTGCACAATTGGGCGTCGCCAAGCACGACCACGAGGGATCCCTGACCGGGAATGACAGCAGCAAGCATCACGATACAGGTAATAGAGAGTCAGAGGCACAGGAAGGACAATCGAGTAAAAGCTCGGTACTGCTGGGAGCCGGCGAGGGAGGTGGAAAACGTCCGATAGAACAGAATGGTGGTTTGAAGACCGCCGAAGACATGCCGCGACGGCCAAACACCGATAGAAGGAAGAGCTCGTTGAATTCGCTGGATGAGGATGACGATGAGGGTGAAGAGAGGTCGCCACGGAAAGAGTCAGGCATGGTGAATGGCGTGGGAGAAGGTGGTCTGTCCTCGCAGGTAGAAAAGGTGCACGCACAGGAGGTAGTCAGCAATCGGCAAAACAAGGTCAATGGAGACACGAACGAGCACAGCAGCACGACAGGACACCAATCTGAGTCGTCGTCCACATCATCAACATCTCGCACCACACCACCATCTTCTGCGTTGCCAACAATACACATCTCCTCCGACGTTCCCACATCTCCATCGCCCACGCCGATACACGACACCCCGATGAACATTCCAGCAAGACCTAGGTCACCTCCACCGAGCTATGATTTCGCTACTTCCCCATCTGCGCTTCATCGTTCATCACCCAAGGGATACGCCGTCGGTGGATCGCCGACCAGGAATGGTCGTTCTTCCGCTGATAGTGCCAGGTTTGTGGCGGAGTCTGAGGTAGGGGAAGAGGTGGTGACTTCCCGACGGAAGGGGAAACAACGAGCTTTCATTCCGGACGATCTCGCTTCGTCGCACGCATCCACTTCGCCTCCTGCATCGCTCACAAATAGGCAAAGAACGGGGAACGAGCACGCCATGCTTGAACTTTTACCGAATTCCGACACAGAGGGCGAAGGGGTAACAAATCTGCCGCAGGAGGAGACAAGCGATACGACAGGTCCCTCATCCCGCGCTACATCACCGCCTCAAACGGACGCATCCAGTGCGACACTTGGCACGGCGGAGCGACTTCGTCCGCTGCTCCTCCCGCAAGCACGCACCCGATCATTCACACCGCCACTATCGCCATCATCGATTCTTGTAGGGCCGTCCCGCAGTAGAAGACCAGGTTCGAGACGAGCGTACACGGGTCCTGTACAGATAATCGATCGTACGGGGGAGAGTGAAGAAGTGAGCGATGCTGAGGAGGATGGCGGAGTGGAAGGATGGGTGACGCCGATGTCTGGAGCGGATGTTGGAACGGGGACGAACACGCCAGTCGAGACGACGGGCTACCATCTTTCCCCGTCCATTCAAGCAATATCGCCTACCTCGCCGCTAGGCAGTCAAAAAACCATGATAACCGCCAGCTCCGCCTCTGAACGCCATCTACCGAATCCAACAACGGATGTCGCATTCACTGCCGACGTATACATTAGCGGGTGGAAGATCATCGGTGGTCGTACAAAGGGCGTTGTTAGTCCTTCCGCGCTACCATCTTCAAATACAGGTGTGGAGAGGGATGGTATGGGGAGATCGCCGACGGCGCACGGGCACGGGCATGATGTGGTGGAACTTCAGAAAGGGAGGTTAGGCGCATATGTCGGTACGCATATTTCTGCTCTTCCGGCCTTGCAGCTTCATTGCAATCAGAGCGACTCTCCTTTTGCATGGTATACTTAGGACCGTACCTTTTCTGTATAGTGTATGAATGCGAGATCACTACAAGGGCCGGAACAAAGATCTCTCGGTTGAGGCGGTACAATGATTTCCTTGCGCTGTATAATGCATTACAGCGTGCTTTTCCCGTGAGTCCTTCAAGTATTACCTTTCTATGCAGTCGTGCGATAGAAAAAAAAACGATGTTGATATGGCTTTGCTGTGTTGCGCGGGATGACAGAACGCAGGCGCAAGTTTACCGCCACTCCCGCCGAAGAATCGACTATGTACGCCCTCTTCGTATCTTCCCATTTCTCGCCGGCTGACCCTCCCTGACGCACAGCCAAATTCGAGCCAACGTACCTTTCGAAACGACAAGTCAAATTACAGTTCTGGTTGAAGTGCGTTCTGCTACATCCTTCGCTTGGGGCGCATGACGCGTGCCGGAAGTTTGTGCTGGATGTTTAGCATTGTCTGACGCGAAATCAAGGAAATGTCAGAGGGAACAGACGTTGTATAGCATATGTAGGCAACTTGTAAGAGGTATTCGATACCGCCAACATTACTGTCCGGGCTGACGTTTCGTAGTCGCATCGCATTGCAGGCAGAAAAGATGATTTTATCGTAGAGCGTCGCATGAAGCGGGTCTCACTTCGTTCCTGTACAAGACCCGAATTTCTGCTAACGGATGAATGAGATGCAATGCGATGCGTACACTCCGCTTGCCCTGCACCTCTTTCCATCTGCTTTCCTCCGTGGGACCCACGGTAGGAAAGCTGCTGGAGTGGGGGCAATTTCAGAGGCAAGAGGCAAACATCAGCTGACACCGGTGCCCCCAGAATCAAAACCGGCTACTCCCGGCCCCCGCCCCTATTCCCAGCAGCCAATCTCGCGGAATGCGTTTGACCGAGCGACCGTCCTTCACCTGACTCTTCTTCTCTACATGATCATGCAACTTTGCCACCTTCCCTTCATTCCGTCAGTATCAACTAGAAATAAGCAAACAACACTCAACATGGTATGTCTGTCTCTTCGCGAGGAAGCTAGGCTGAAATTTCAGCATCGCGTGTACTTCCGCTGACGACCTCAAACATGTAGTCTCACCATCCAGCATACACTGTTAGTTCCTTCTTCCTTCGCCTCTTCCTTCCCCTTCCTTTCCTATTCATAATAGTTACCAAATGCCCTCCATACGTAGATGTCCACTCTGTGCTTCCTCGGAGGAGCTATCGGGTACGCTCGCACTCGTTCAATCCCCTCTATGGTCGCTGGGCTCGCTATTGGGTCCTTGTACGCGCTGTCGGGTATACGGATGAGGGAGGGAATGTCGTATGGTTATGAAGGAGCTGCTGGTACGTTCGTTTCGCCTCCTATGTTTGAATGGACATGATGGAAAGGCCAAGGACGGTGTAGGATGGTATGCTGATGAAGTTGTGTTTGGATAGGTACCTCCGGTTTGCTACTCGGTTCCATGCTTCCGTACGTCTTTCTTCCTATCAAACCCACATCAAGTGCAACCACTGATTCTCCCTGATCATTTTAGACGAGCACTCCGACTCCGGGCACCCGTTCCTATTGCGCTCTCCGTGGCTTCTACCGCAGCCGGAGCTTACTACATCAAAGCCATCCGAGACTTTGCATAGCGGACCTCGGCTCCTCCCAACAACGAACAGAAGCACCCAGAAGGACGACCGCACGGAACGCATTTCGAAGGTTTTGGCCAGCAATGAACAGAGATGTTGTGTATCGATTATAGGCAACCAATGTTTTCAAACGCTTTCTACATATTTCATCAATACAACCAACGTCCGCTTCTGCCCTTTGCTCTTTTCGCTTTTCTTCACTTGCGTAATGCAATCATGGAACAACCGCCTGCACCGTCCAGTCCCCGCCAGCCTGCTCAGGCCTCGTCCATACCGTTCTTCTATTCGGAACGGCTTTCAATTCAAGCATTTCCACTGTATGCGGAGCGATCGCCACCAGGGTAAAGTTTGCTTTTGCGCTCGCTGCTTCCTGTTTTTGTTCGTCCTATCGCCCAGAAACAGAAAGGTCAAGTTGAGTGATTTGGCGAGAATGGAAAAGACGTAGGCGAGGCAAGGAAAAAGAGACTCACGGTCTCGCCTTCGGGTTTCATTGTCTCTGTCCATTCCTGCGGCTTTCTGTCCACCTTATCCAACGGCGTCCCCGGTGTCGGCCTTGCAAAAGTAGCTCTTAGATGCCCTGATATGCCTTTTGTCCAATTCCTCTCCCTCTCCTTCACCCAGTAATTCGCTTTCTTCTCCTCCCCTACAGCTCGTACAACGTCTTTCTGCACTGCTTCCTCGATAGCTTTCTGCGAGTCGGCATTGACGTCCGCATCGTTCGGCACTACCAGCGCTTCACCCGCAACTCGGAACTGCACACCACTGTCCTCCATCCAGAAAGAGGCTTCACATCGTCCATCCGCAGCGAGGTGCGTACATTTCCCCATACGCGTGTCGGTTGTGAAGATGAGAAAGGAGGATTCGGGTGTCAAGGCGCGGTGGACTACGTATCGTACCCGAGGTGAGCCGGAGGGATCGACGCTTGCGAATGGGTACGCTTCAAGAGAGATCGCAAGAATTGAGATTCACACGTTAGTTGACCAAGCGGTGCGGCAAGGGAGAAAAGAACGTACATTTAGCACTGGGATGGTCTTCAAGCTGCTGTTCAAAGTGGTGTACCCATCCCGGACGACCAGAAGCCATCGTAGACGGATAGATGCAGAGGTTGCCGTGAGCGTCGCTGTTCATGGTGCGGAAGGTTGTACGGCTTTTGCTGAGTGTTTGTGGTACAACTCGTAGACGGCCAACGGCGGCGACAGAGGTGAAGGCGGAACGGAGAAACAGCTTTGTGCGGAGGTTGAAGTGTAAGCGGCAAGTGCAGTGAACTAGCTGTGGGTTTTGCAAGTGCTTATGTAGCCCGACAACGCTGACAACAGCGCGACGACGACGACGTTAAGGCTGACGAATATGCGGGGATCGAGATCGAGCTTGTTTGGTGAAGCAGCTGCTAAAGCAAGCAAGCACGTGAGACGGGCCCCGGATTGATAGGCAACCACGGAACCACCTCGTCCTTCGATAATCAATTTCAACAAGTCGAGAACAACTTGAAGAGCTGGAGAGCTGCTGTCAAGGCGAAGGCCAACTGCATATATAGGATCCGTTCGCTAGCACTTTACATGTCTTTTCGTGCTCTGGTCCGGTCAATCCCTCGCATCACAGCTTCACCTCACACCATGTCCCCTCCCGTTGCGCCCGCCCAACACACCTTTGCAAACTTCTTCGACAGGCTTCCCAAACCCGTCGCTACCCCAGGCAGTATCACCGTCGATGAGCTGACGGCTTTGATGCGCGACGAGGGAGAAGTCGCAGGCCATACGTATGTGGTAGTAGATGTTCGAAGGATGGACTTGGAGGTGAGCTCTTGTCCCAGCAGCTATGGGGATTCGATGTCATGGAGCTGATAATGTGCGATGTGAGTAGGAAGAGGTGCATTATGTTCTGCCCTCGGCGATCAACCTCCCCGCACAATCATTTTACCAGACACTCCCAACAGTGGGCACCTTACTCTCTTCGTAGGTTTCTCACCCCTTTTGCCTCACCTGCGTTTGAGCCTCATTGACTGTATTCTACCTTCGTTTCCGACAGCATACCAAAAGTCATTTTCCACTGCTCATCCTCCAATGGCCGTGGCCCACGATGCGCAGGGTGGTACGCAGACTACCTCGCTGCACATTTCCTAACAGGTCAGTCAGAGTCCTTGGTATTGAAGGGAGGAATAAAAGCATGGCTGGACAGCGAGCATGGGCGGACGGCAGGTGGGGTAAAAGATGTACTGGGGGACTATAGGGATTCGAAGATATAGACCGGTAAGAGCGAGTAAGGGTGGGACCGGCGATGTACCGCTTACTATGAAGATGGTTAATCGGCATCGTTTGAATTTGAAGCAGGCTCAGAAGCTTAAGGGTTGATCGCCAATAGGATGCCAGACACTAGCGGCTGGATTCAGGGTCCAAGGCGTTCCGGAATTCTACTATAATGCAGCGGTGTGGAGCGCTACAGCATACAACCCGTCTCCAGGACGTCAGACCGCGCTGTAGCGGATCTTTGCTTAAAATTTGCCCCTATTTTCACTTCACGTTGTTCCTACACCCTCTAATCGAGGTGGTCCCACCCCATATCCTCCAGACTCCATCCGAAAATCTTAGGCGTCTTGGTAATATCCCCCTGCCCATAATCGCATAAATGGAGCAACTTGCCCTCCTCCTCATGCACCTTTGACAGCGCATCGAAATCCTCCTCGTCAATTTCGAAGATTGCAAGATTGTCCTTCATTCGGCTCTCCGTCGCTGTTTTCGGAACGGCGGTCCAGTTCCCTCGTTGGATGAGCCAGGAGAGGAGGACGGTGCCTGCGGGTTTCGAATACTTCTCGGCGAGGCGCTTGACGAGCGGGTCGGTGAGGACGGGGGACATGTTGGCGCCGTGTGGCTGGCCGAGGGCTGTGTGAAGGGCATTCTATTAGTCGGGTTCGATCGGAAGGTAATCCAGAAGGAGACTTACGGGAGTAGGCAGTCATGACGATGCCCTTGGACTTGCAGAAAGCGCTGAGAGAGGCTTCCGGAAGGTACGGGTGTGCTTCGACCTACGTGGATAGAACTGTCAACCCGCATGCCGAAGAGGAAGACGGGACAGCGTGATGCTGACCTGGTTGACCGCCGGTACAATTTTCGCTTCCTTCAACAACACTTTCAAGTTCTTGACGCTGAAATTCGAAACACTATACAGTGTACACCCGGCATAAGCATCGCCTCAAGCAGCCACAGCGAAAGAAAAAGGCTGAAAAACATGCCACTTACCCAATAGACTTGACTTTGCCCGTGTCCAACAGTTTCTCCATGTTCTTCCATGTCTCTACAAAAGTCGGCGATTCTCCATACGGAATTGTTTCACCTGTCTCCTCATCGTTGGCCTGGGGCCAGTGCATGAGCTAATCAGAACACAAGAAGGATGTCAGCTGGGTGGCCAATGAGGTGTGAGATAAGGCAGAGGAATAAAGGCGGACGTACGTAGAGATCAATGTATTCGATTCCAAGTGCCTTGAGGGACGATTGAAATCCTTTCTCGACACATCCGTGGTGTTCGTTTCTACGGAGGAGGGACAGGGATACGAATCAATATGGTATAGGTGACTGGGAAAATTGGAGAAGAACACACGTGAGTTTCGTGGTAACGAAGATTTCCTCCCTAGCGATTCCACTGTCACGAACGGCTTTACCGACCGCTTGCTCGTTGCCATATCCGTAGGCAGTATCAAGGTGCCTGTATCCGACCTGTCACCAGGAATAAGAGTCGGTAAATCGGCTGCAATTTTCGGCCTTTTGAGTTGCGGCGAACCTTCAAACACTTCTTCACCATCTCGTACGTTTCGGGGTTATCCTGCGTATCCGTCTTCTTTCCCATCCAGCATCTGTGGAACGTGCCTTGTCAGAAACACTAAGGGGAGGTTTCTGGAAGGGCGGGCTTACCCCATGCCGAGGACGGGAATTTCATGGCCTGTGTTGAGCTTGAGGGAATGCATTGTTTACTTAGTCGCAATCACAAGTACTGAAGGGGACGTTTGTATTAATGGTGCTCCATAGTATTGACTACCTTCCTGACCGCCGCTTGCTTTATATACATGTGTGCCCATCCGGTATTCGGCGTTGACTTTGAATGGATGCCGAAAGGTGGAGAAGATGAGACGGATGAGAGCGAGATCCGGCACATGATGATATGACGAGGCGAATAGTGGATGTTTCGTCATCCGAAACAAGCGTTGGGCCGTTGGGCAGCAACCAACACGGGATGAAAGTGATCGACTGTCCGCCTTGGCTGAAAATCATAACTTTATGCCTTCGTCTTTGTTTCGGTAATTAACATTGAAATTCAAGGTGCTTCTGACTCGCTCCTCTCGGATGGCTACGGACGAAGAACGTAACGAAAACCTGTCGCAGGTGGCCAGGCGACGACACGAAGCTCGACGGCAAACAGATCAAGTCGAGTCACAAGGGGTAAATGCGTTGTTAAGCAAATTACGGCAAGTTGTCTCTGTCCGAATCACCTTGCTCCTCTATTGATCGTCCTGTTGATATGCGTGCAGACTAGAACAGCAACGTCATACACAAAATGTAGCTTTCAAAGCCGCCAGAGAGCTCGTCAAGGATGGCAAACCATATCAGCGATATGTGTACACCTCGTCGCCCTCTAGAGGGCCAGATTCTGAACCTTTGTAGGCACGCTTCACCGTTTCCCGCATGGAAAGTACCTGATGGCAAAACCCGGAAAGCTTCACACCATCAACGGCGCTCTTGGCCGATAACCCGCCAGCTCGACCGCCTCAGATGGACAGGCGTCGAACACCAGGACCGTCTGCACCAGCCTCGTGGGCATCTGTAAAGTCTTTCGATACACGGGGTGCGGAGCAGAAAAGTCGACGGCAGCGGAACATGACGATAGAAGAGAAACGATCTGCCGAGCTGGATAGACGCTGGAGGGTTTACGAGGTGTGGTATGAGCGGGTGGTCACGAGTTACGTGGATGAGGGGAAACTGCCTTTCGAGTTGACATGTCGCAGTCGACGCAAGAGGAGAAGATTACGTGAGGACGACTCTACAGTTTTCTCACAGTCATCTACGATAGCAGGCCCGCTTGTCGGGCCACCCAGCTTGCTTGCGGATTCTATCAAGGTCTTATCTCGTCTCATCGACCCGCTGCCACCCGATTCAACAACTTCAAAAATGCGACGCTCCGCCGCCGCATCAGCATCTTCCTCCACGTCACTTAACGAAGACACCACCTCTTGGCTGAATATACCAGACGTCAAGCGGTTGCTAACTATGGATACCCGGATCGCAATCATGATACATGGTGTATGGCACGATTCAACGAGCTGGAAGGGGATCCGGGATCTGGCACAGGGGGTGGATGTATCATCCAAAGATGATATCTCACCGCATGTATCAAAGCATCAGGAGAAAGACGCGCTTATCGGTGACGACGAGGGAACGGACGACTGGGACGCGTCTTCTTCGGCATCTTCCGATACAACACAATCCGTCGCCAGTATCGCCACCCTTCCCATTCTCGACTTTTCCTTTTGCCAATTCAACCCATTCTTAACATCTCGGCAACACCGACAGGTCACGACATTCCTCCGATCCCGCGCCGTCCGAACTACCGTAGGGGCGATATCGTTCGCCGGATCGTCGTTGACCCTGCGCCAGGCGGTTGAGCTGTTATCGAGCAGTGTTGAGGGGAAGAAACCGCGTAGCGGTCCCCTAGGATGGAGCCGGCTGAAGAGTGTATCTTTTGCCGGATTGCAGTCAGGGAGCGTGGATGAGTTGAAGGTCGCGCTTCTGAAACTTGCGAGGTATGGGAGTGGGCTTCAGGTAAGTCGCGATTCTCCCTGCCCGTGTCGGATCCACAGCTGAAATCTCATGGTCCCTTGACGTGCAGTTCATCGATCTTTCCGGCATCGAGCTCTTCCCGCAGCAGGACTGGTCATGGAAGGCGCTTCTTCGCACACTGCTTTCCGCGCGTTCTGGCAGCGACAAGTTTGATTACCCTGCGCTGGCCGTTCTTGGATTCCGGTATAACAACCCGATGTCGCCCTCACCCGAAGATGTCGGTGCGGCAGTGACTCCATCAGGGTCCGCTATTTCAAACAACAAGGGAGATAGTACACAAAACGGACAAGTCGAAGAGAGACGGGCAAGCGAGTATGAGTCGGAAGTCAAGCAGTTTGTCAGAAGCTTTGCGCGACCACGTTGGCTGGATATCGATGTCAGCTAGTGCATTGACATGTTAATTTTCTCGGTGCATATATTCACCCACGCATGAAAATGCATTGAAACGACAACACATGAGATCTATTATACTGCCGCATAAGAAATTAAATCGCAAGATGTCTCGCAATCCTCTCCAACCCTATCCTATCCTCCTCGGTAAAAGTACCCTTTAGAGTAGAATCCAAATCCAGCACACCAACCACCTGTCCAACCTTGTTCAGAAGGGGTACAACAATCTCCGAATTGGTCATTCCGTCACAAGCTAAACCACAGAGGGATGTCAAGCTATGCCAACGTTCGCAGTAGGACTGGAGCGTACCGATATGTCCAGGGTACTCATGCACGTCAGCGACCATTACTGTCTCCCCGTTCACGAACGCATCTGCACAAACGCCTTTTCCTGCTCGTGGGATTATTTCTTGACACGCTGGACGTCCGTTGAATGGCCCAAGCAGGAGAGGTGCGGTAACAGGGGATTCGAGTGACGATGCGAACTCCGGTGGGTGGATGTAGAACCCTATATTCAGATTGTCACAGTTCTGTTTAAGCTCTAGCACGGCGCTGATCGCATATGGGACTCGAACGTACCCGTCCAGTTTACGACTGGCTCTCCGTCTTCCCGGGAGCCATAGAGCTGAGGACATCCCAAATATGAGTGGTATAACAATGCTGAGGCATTGGCGAGGTTCGATACCTGTCAGACGAAGGTTTCAGTCGAGTACGGAAGGTAGGGAATGATGGGAAGTTGGTTACCCAGTAAGTTTGTCCCTCCGTCAGCGCAACAATGCCCATTTCCACATGTTCATAAAAATCTTGTTTTCTAGGAGAAAGGGCATTTTAAGACCGCGAGCTCAAGATTTGCTGGTTGAGCGCTATGAAATGGCGGCACTCACGTCTTGACCTCTTCCGGGATAAAGGATGAATCTGCGTGAGGCATATTGCGTGTGTGGAAACGAAACGTTTTTGCAAGACGCAACGTGGTGGTGCTTGATCATTCAATACACAATCTAATCTTCGTATTCACGTTACCAAGACAGAGTACATTAGCTGGCAGAGTTCACCGATCACCTCTTCGGCGCTACTGTAGCACATCCCGCGCAGCTTCCCGGGCTGATCTGCTTCGTGAATAGTGCGGGTACTTTCCGGTTGGCAACTTCTTCCGACCTCCACCCCATGAAACAGTGTGCATGTGGAGGTTTGGTAAGGTTCCCGCGCGTAGCGTGATTGACGGTGTGGTTGGCTGGCTGGTTAGCAATATTGAGCAGATTTTCAAGCAAGGCCTCCATTGACTCGATATTGTAAGCTTTTCATTGCTGCCTCCATCTCCTCCTCCTCCAGCTTGCCAAGCCACAGTCCTTTCGAGTATCGCCATGTCTATATAAACTTGGGAGATTCTATCGGCTCTTTCGACACCATCGTTCAGCTCACGCAACTGCTTCCCGTTTTCCGATCGATCGAGCTTACAATCTCGAGCAACATGTTGGACATTATCCGCGATTCTACATTTGGGACGCTCGCACGTCTGGTTCTGCCAGCAACAACATCAGCAAGGCTCTTCTCCTATCCGGAGGAACGACTCGACTATGTCGTACCTGCCAAATATCAACGTTTCATTCGCACAGATCGTGTTCCAGATCAAGACCGCAGTGAAACGGCAACGATAGTGGAGAGGGATATGGACGCGCCGCTTCCGCCCACGCAGAAATTCTACAAGCGAAAGCCGGAGATCGAGGAAGGTGCTGAAGGATGGGCTGGGGAGGAGCAGAGTGAGCCGGACTCGGTGGACTGGTATGACGAGAACGATCAGGAGAACCCACAGTACGTGACTACGTCTCGTTCCTCAAATTTGCACCGCGACTGACTCGTCCCTCCTATAGAAACTGGTCAACACGGAAGAAGGCTTTCGTTACGGGCAACATCATGCTCCTCACCTTCTCCATCTACGCCGGCAGCTCCATCTACACCGCCTCCATTCCCGGATTGATGCAAGAGTACAACTCGTCGCTCGTTGTCGCCACCCTCGGTCTTTCCCTCTTTGTGGTATTCTACGGTATCGGCCCCACTATTCTTGTCCCGCTTCAAGAACTCCCATCACTCGGTCGCAATCCGGTATACTTGACAAGTCTGGCCTTGTTCGCGCTCTTCACGATGGCATCCGCACTCGCAAAGAACATGGCGACCGTCCTCGTTACCCGAGCTCTCGCAGGTTTCTTCGGTTCACCGGCACTCGCTACGGGAGGAGCCACACTGGCTGATATGTGGCCATCGAAGAAGCTTGCCTACGTTATCGGAATGTGGAGCATGGGTGCCGTCCTCGGTCCCGTTGCCGCACCTACCATTGGCGGGTTCAGCGCAATGTACCTCGGATGGCGCTGGCCCCTTTGGATCCTCTTCTTCATCAACTGTTTCTCGTGGACCGTCTTGTTCTTCTTCTTGCCTGAAACCTACCACGCCAATATCCTGTACAAGCGGGCTGCACGACTCCGGGCGTTGACTGCGCGAGAGGATATCAAGAGTCACGGGCAGAAAGAGCAGGAGGCTCAATCCTTCCCGGAGTTGATGAAGAACAGTTTGATGCGGCCGTTTTTGTTGCTGAACGATCCTGCCCCGCTCTTCTTGTCGATTTATCTTGGCTTCGTCTACGCACTGTTCTATGTGAGTGACTCGTATGTTTGGCAGAAACTTGTAGCTTACATTGTTATTCTCGCTTTTAGCTATTCTTTGAATCTTTCCCCCTTGTCTTTGGCGATATCTACCACTTCAACCTCGGCCAACAGGGACTTGCCTTCCTTGGCTATTTCGTCACCGGTATCATCACCTTTGGAGTATACTGTGCCTATCAGAAATGGTATATCAACCCGCAGTTTTCGAACGGGAATGAACCGGAGCCAGAAGTTCGGTTGAACCTTGCTCTTTACACGTCGGTCATGATTCCTATCTCGACGTTCTTCTTTGGTGAGTCATGTTGGCGCTGTCGACAATCCGCTTTTGGACTAACGGCGTTGTCGTATTTAGGTTGGGTCAGTCGAGAGTCAGTTCATTGGATTGTACCGATCATCGCAGCATCTCTCTACCTCCCAGGGTACGTCTTCTGCCTTTTCTCTATCTAGATACCGCATCGCTGACATGCCTCTCTCTACAGGATCTTCCTGTTGTTCCAGTCTATCATTATGTACCTCACCTCGAGTTATTACACGTAAGTTTCTCGTAATAACCTTTTCTTTTGCTCAGGAGACTTACTCCAACTTCGTGGCTTCACTCACCACCCAGATACCCTGGATCCGTGCTTGCAATCAACGCGCTCTGCAGGTCTGTCATTGCCGGGGTGTTTCCGTATGTCATTACCTCTACACATCTTTGCAGATACCCCCGGGCTTATATCCATCTTCTTCTTTGTTTTTTCAGACTCTTTGGTCACGCATTGTTCAGCAGGCTCGGCCTTGGACCAGGCTCCTCACTTCTGGGAGCTATCTCGATCTTGATGATCCTCCCACTATTCTTCATCCGACGTTATGGCAAGGTTTTACGAAGTAAATCAAAGTACGCGCCTGATGAGAAGAAAGTGGAGAAGAGTGACACGGTTGATACTTTGGCGACCGACGCGACCGCAGATACGCTGAAAAAGGAACCTACTGAGGTTGTGTAAAGTATAGGAGGAACACGGACATTGGTATAGAGCGATTGTGGCGAGCCCGAGATCCGGATGCAAAACGCATATTATAATATAGACGATATAGACGTTACTGGTTGTAATTATCCATATAGAAGAATCTGAATAGAAATCCGTCAGTTCAAAGAAGGAAGCGCCAGATGCAATCGTCCAACTCCCGGACGACGTTTTAGGCCTGCCATATGGTCAGGATGGCAAGGATTGGAGAATAGCAAGTACCGCTACTCAAGCTTTTGCTACCAACAACGCGACTGGGTTACCGACTTCCTCTCCAAGCCGCTCCGACAGATTGATAAGTCCTGTGTAATTTGGGTAGCTTGATCAACTCGTCATGCATTTACGGTATCCCTTTCGCTTAACACGCAGTCGATAGTTCCCAAAAAACTGGAACGCATGCGTCGCTTGCGCGCTCGAGAGAGGAGCAGCAGTCAAACGGCTTGCTTCCTCATGAGTAGGTAGGTATCGATGCCTGGCTCACTGCACAGTGAATCTCACCATAAACGTACAACATCACCCCCTGTTGTTCCTCTTCTGCGGAAATCATCACCTGACACCTGAAGGTCGGAGCGTGAGTGCATCAACTCTCGGAACACATTTAAATTCTAATTCTACAATCAGACATTTACAGCCACGGCCTGCTGTTCCTCTTCCAGCTCAAACATATCACCATCACCCAATGGCTTCAAACGATACGTAAATCGCTCCACCCCCCCACGCCCCCAATAATCTTGAACCTGCACTTTGCATTTCCTATCCCGCCACACGCCATACCAATTTGTCTCACCTTCCAAACCAAGCCAGCCGCAGAGAAGAATGTTGGGGCACAGCAAGACAACGAGTTCCGTCGCGATCAGCTGATTGGGACCGGATAAAGGGTAGCCGCCGATTTGCAGGAGCGTTAGCTCCGGCAGGTGGATAAGCGGGATCATAGCGATAGTCTGTCAACGAGTCAATACGCATTCGCGGGAGATTAGCATGTATAATCAAAAGCATTCTCCATGCAAGCCACTTACCAATAACATCAACGTCTGCTCCTCGGAACCGTATGGCGCCCTAATTGGTCGATCGATAAACAGCTCCTTGATTCCTGTAAACTCTCTCACAATCCCATCGAGGAAAACAGGAGGCCGGTTATCCAGTGCAGCTTTTCTTCGTTCCGCATCCGAGAGTGGCGAAAATGAGCGCGAGTGAGAGCGAATTGGTGGTCTCGCCGGATACGTCAAGGGCAATGGAGAGGGTGAGGGTAAAGTCGGATGTGCGTATGAAGGCACGATACCGGAGAACTGTGGCTGGTATGGTGCGTTCGAGATATGGTGGATGTATGGCTGCATGCCTTGCATTTCCTGATGAATGGTGTGGTTCGGATGATGTGCGAAATAACTGTTCCCTCCGGCGCCTGCCACTCCTGACATGGGTATTACCGGTGAATACGAACTGCTGAGGACGCTAATAGGGCTGAGCATTGCCCCCGATGCCATCGGGACGTTCATTCGGTCGTTGTCAGTTGTTGCTAACATCGGCCCACTCGGTATGAGTTCCGAAACGACCGTCGCGTCGTCGGTTCTTGCAGAGTTGTATCGTCCAGATTTTGCCCCAGGAGAGCGTCCCCTCGGTCGCAGCTCGTCGTGCTCACTCGCTGCCTTCATCTTCAACGCCGATTTCGTCTCGGACATCCATGTGCGTAGGTCGTCCATGTTTTCCGCTGCCCAGTGCTCGGCTTCGGGCGTCAAGATCCATCCCTGGATAGGTCCGCACAGCATGAGGGAAAGGTTGCTTGATGGTGTTCTGGTCAAGGCTGTATGTCGATCCTGATTTGTTAAAGCGGGCTTCCGGTACCGCATGAGCTGTTGATGTTGCAGTGCAAGTCGGTGTTGTACCTCGCTGGTTGCGTCCACGTCCGCCGGTATATCCGCCTTGCGCCGCTTGACCGCGTCGGCCTCCTCATCTCCAGCCGCAAACTTCCTCTTCGCACCGCCTTCCTTTCCACTTTGATATCTCGGGTAATCCTGGAATTTCGCCACATTCCGAGCCTCCCTCCGCCTCCGTCTAACCGTCCTTTCCCTTCCCTCTCCCAAACACTTGACAACCCGCTCCAAATCCACCTCTCTCACACCCTCCGTCTCAATATCACTATCAAGCACCAAAAACCCCAACGCGGTACACTCCTTCAGCCATCCTTGCACAGAGACATACATGGTCGAATTGTCGAATTCTCGGAGTGCGGAGGGGGGTGAAGCGCGTAGACGCCAGCCGAAGGAGCGGAGACGGGGTGCGATGGCGAGCATGGCGGGGTTTGAGAACAGGAGGGATAGGGTGAGGTCGTCTGATGGGTCGGCGAAGATTGAGAGATGTTGTAGGTTCGGGAGGCGGGTGAGCATGGTGATGAGGAATGAGGCTTCTTTCCTTTAAGTGGAAGGGAAAGAGATGATCAGCGCGTCATCTTTTTTACGGCTTTCATGCCTCCATGTCAACTTACCATGGATCCCTCACCGGTGGGGGTGTAAGAGGGAAAGATTCCCAATCCTCTTCCTCGTCTTCCTCCAGCTCTGCGACACCCTCTATATGCTCGTGCTCTCCTCTCGGCGAGACTTCCCGCGCATTCTCCGTGCGTACCGCCGCCATCCGCAACAAGTGTTCATCAACATCAGATGTGGTGTCTATAGGCTCTACTGCGGGTCCTGCTGGTGATTCCGGAGGTATCCCGTTTCCCAAGCCTTCTAAAAGGCCGGCTGTTCGTGCTTGATCTCCGCTCAGCTGGTTTGACGCGGTCGTTCCGCCCAAACCGCTTGATATGTCATCTTCAAGTTCCTTTATGTCGCTGATTAGAGATTGTATTTCGCCGGGCCTGGAGAAGGGTGAGATTTCTCCGTTTGATGGATCTGGGAGGTATGTGTGGACAGACGTTGTCCAGTTCGCGACACGAGACTGGATCGCTGCCGTTGCAAATGGACATCCTTTAGCTCTTCTCGACCCGACTGCACCGCCTGAAACTCTACTCACCTCTCCTAGACACCACATCTGAATCATATTCACCCCGCTCCTCGCTCCTCCGACCTATCTCATCCGGCTGGACCTGCTGCTGATCCGGATCAAACATCGCCATGTCCAGAATCACGGAATGAACGTATTTGCCCCAATCGTCACCGACCACTGCTGGTCGTTTCTCTCTTCCACCTGATTTCCTCTGCGCCGCATCATCACGGTTACTAGTGGTTGCTGCTCGGATCATCCATCTTCCCTCTCGTAGCCCATGTATCCTAACACACCGGAATAACAGGTACCGCACCGTCCTTCGTATGGTTTTGCAGGTTCCGGCCAGAGCGATCAACCCGTCCATTCCGTGCCAACGTTCCGGGTCCATGTCGACGGTAGAGAAGACGGACCATGTGAGGCGGTCTTGTTGCGTGAGGTGGAGTGGTGAGTATAGGTGTAGGGCTATAAGGAGGTGTAGTTCAGGCGGGAGGGAGAGGAGGGTTGTGCGGTGTCGTGGTCGGGTGGCGTCTCGAGGTCGGGACATGTTCGTGTAATCGCCAAGAAGGGAAGCGGAATGCAAGGTCGTCGGATGGATGAACGGATGTATGTAGGATTCAAGGCTGTTGAAACATTTTCGAATACCCAAGAGGATGAGGATCAGCCTTGGTGAGTAGTTGCACCACCCGAAGCGGAAAACCCGACTCTGGTTTCGCTATTAGGCCGGTGCCCCGATTTCCAGAGCTTCGGATCATTGCATCCGCCGAGAGCATAAAAGAACCCTAAAGCTACCCTAAACCACGACCTCGCCGTGCTGGCATCGAATCACAAACAAGAATACACAGCTGAGTACGACTAAGTGAAAGTATGCAAGTCTCGTGGGGTGGATTCAGACAGACATTCTACAACTTGTCCAGTAGCTGTGATGTTTTAACTCTACAGCCTGGACGACCTATCAGCGGCCGATATCTTGTATATTGTATATCATTGTAAGTACTTCACACTTTACCCTTTTAGTCCTCTTGCTTATTGCTTCGTACTTGTGCAGTTCTTCTATAGTTCGCCACCTTTGTTGTCGTAGGTTTTGGAAGTTTAGTTTAGTTTAGTTATGAAATTGGATTCGAGCCTGGCAAGTCTTTTTATGCTTTTGTCACTTAGTACTGAAAATAGCAAAGTGACATAGTTTTCTATGTCACTTTGTCATTGGGTCACTTTGTCCCTTCTAGATTCGGAACGAAGTGACAAAGATAGGTTGTAGCCCTAGGTCTCCTTAAGAGCCCTTGGACAGGGGTGGCCTCGCCACCCAATTCTGACGTCTATATAAAGAGAGCCGGATTTATTGTAAGTTTTGCCTCTATGATTTATGAAACACGCTTTTCCTCCCTAACCTCCAGATCAGCGCCTTGATTGTACTAACTATAATACTGAGTAATCTTGCTAGATTCGCTACTTCCAGTGGTCTGCATATTACCTTTAGTAAGTTAGCGGTTTACCCTATCCGATACAAATAGTCGTGAAGCATAATCCTTTCTGACAATCCCACTTAAAGATCTTGCACTGTTCAAAGATAGTTATATCTCTATATATATACTATTGATTGTTACAACGTTGCGCGACTCTTACACACACTCTCCACCTGCGACGTTCCAGCTACGTGCAATTCCAATACGTTTGAAGCTGCAACAGTAGAGTATGATTTCTTAAATTTCATCATCTCAGGATACGAAGAGGATAAGCATTTGTCCAACATTTTGCTTACGGTCGAGATGTTAAACGACCTCAAGCGAAACCGATTTAGACTCATCAATGGGTTGTTGCTCTATGTTCAGCTCGGTAACGACTACACGCGGATTTGTTTTCAAAAATCAAACATAACGAAGCCTTACAACTTGCGTGTACAAGTCTTGCACGATCATCACGACGCGATTAGACCGGCTAATCTGCGACCGAGAGTGGCTGGTCGAACAACCCAACGACAACGTTGATGAGCAGTTTCACACACAAACGCCGCGGCTCCGAGACATATACTATCGATTCTTTTTAAGCTCCTTTACAAGCCGAGATAGAGCTCCGCATGACTTTGATTCCACTGATTATAGTCAATCGAAAAATCATATCTTGACTTTGACTTTGACCTTGACTTTGCCTGCTACCAGAACTTGAATATATTCAAGTCGGTGTGACTTTGAATCCAAAAGTCACGTAACTCAGTACCCCATGACCAGTTTGGGTGCCGTATAGCACTCATCATTCGATTTCTTGAGCCACATCTTGGCTGGGTAGAGTACAGGAGGAACGAGATGTGCCAAAATAAAAATCGAACCCCCGTTCCGGAGCCGAGGCCTCCCTCTCTCCCCTTCGGGCAGTGTGGAAAGCCCAACTTCTTAGTGAGTCGCATACGCGGAGATGTTTGTCTGGAGCGACTTTTTACCGCGAAGTATTGAGTTGCATGAACTCGACTTTTGCAAGTCAAACTCATAATCAGGTCGATTGACTCTGAATCCACTGAATAAAAAAAAGTCAAGTTGAATAAGGTCAAAGTCACGAAAGTTATGACTTTGACTCCGACTTTGAGCATCCTCTTTTTCTGTAATTTGACTTTGAGTTAGTCAATGAATAAACTCATGCGGAGCTCCAAGCCGAGAAGTGGAAAAGGCAGCCATTAAACGAACGGAACATTCTCTTGAATCTCTTCCGAGTTTGAGAAGGGCAAAGGATAACTCGAAGTTGGCTCCACAATGGAATCAGCCATTAAAGGTGCGGGTCACTTTGAAACCATGTCTACGGAGACAAGCCTTTAAATATATATATAGGTGGCACATGATCACATATGCTCTGCCATCGTGGTTACAGCTACCGTATTGGCTTATTCAGAAGTACCCCCTACTCCATCCTCCAAAACAACTTCTTCAGATAGATTCATCAACACAAGTCTTGCAATGGCCTCCTTGCCTTCTATCACCATTTCATATCACGGTGAGGACCCCCCAAATCACACATACTTTCGGCACAGATGATAGCTCCCTAGCCTTCTCTCAGACTTCTGCTGCGGCTACATCGGGAAACTTAGGCTCCAGCGTGGGACATGGAAAGAAACCCTCAGCCGAGAGAAACGAGGAGATGATGACTGTCATTGTATACGACGGGAACGGGACCGAGGTGCTAAAGGTCGAAGTCAGGAAGAACCTCGGCGATGAAAAGATCACGCCCAATGATGATACATGTATCTCAAGGTTAAAAGAGGCGGAAACGTACTTCCAAAACCTGCCTGACTCGGCGTGGCAGGTGATTGGCTATTTCGCAAAAATTGTTGAAGCTTGGAAGAACCATCTACAGATCTCTGGAGCCGTCCCGACCCGTTACCCCTTGTATCCCATTCACGAACAGGGTTTAACGAAATTTTTGAAAGACGAGGACGTGAAGAAGTATTTCCAGGCCAATTAGACAAGACGGTCTGGGCTGCGACGTTCCTGCACTTGGGCAGGTAGGGTATTCCCCAGGACATGTCTCGGCGATGACCACGGGTCAACTCTAGGAAGTCGTTTCTTTTCTGTACTCTATTGTCATTCTCGCTAAAGTTTTCATATACGGTGAAATTATTTAGGGTGAGCAGGAGTAATATAGTTATTAATACTCTCAGGAACCGCCTGGTTGTAAATGCAGCTGTAGACATAGAACACGGGAACACGTCTTAGAGACCGTACCGCGCGTGGAGAATTTAGGATTAGTAAACCGAATGATTCTTGACGATGATGGCAACGCTTGGCACCGTCCGTTGATCTAGACTGCGCATAACATGTGTCCCGCCGCTAGCTGTTGTCACCGCATCTATCAGCAGATCTGGTCACGTGACCGGAGGCCGTTCGAGACACCTTCACCATAGCTCCTCCATGAAACGGGCGAACCTCCACATGATGAAACGCGAAACAAAGCGAGCCTATCCATCAATCAATCAAGAAAGCGAAGACAATAGAAGATGGAAATTACCTCAACTCCTGCGATGAAACGCCACGAACAAACGACAGAACAATGGACACGATTCCCTCTTTCCTCCCTTACTTGATGGCGAATAGATAAACGATGACATTACACCCCAGCTAGTTTGTGTTTCTTCCCTTTCCATTCATTTTTTCCTTCCATTCGAGCACTAACCTCGACATTATGCCGCAGCAACCGTCATCCACCACCCGATTATGGCTCGCCTTATACTTGCTCATCCAGTTTGGATCGAGTCTGGTAGCAGCCGAAAGTAGAGGAAGCAAGCATACTTGTACGCCTGATGCTTGCGTGCAGGGTACTTTGTCGGCAGGTCAAGGTACGCTGTTTGCTATTCTCATAACCCATTCACGCGGTTTCACTGACTTGCATTGATCGATTCTCGACAGTCGGTGCCAAGATTCTAAGGCCGGAGATCCATCTATACCCCGGTACATACTCGTCATCCTCATCACCACATCTCGTCGACCTACTACCACGCACGAAATTCCTTTCACCCGGTTCAACCGCGAACAGTACAACAACGGACAACACCGACGACGACGATCAAGAACCAGAGCAGATACCATTCGGGAACACATTCATCCAACCCTTCAAAGGCTCAACCGTCACGATCTCGCTGAACGGAGACTATGCAGCAGGAGAATGGACGATCGTCGTCCAACGTCTTGCCGGAGATATCCAATGGTACGAGAGAACCGGGTATCAGGATTTCCTTGACTCTGTATCACTCGATCAACTCGCTTTGATCAACGGGAACGCCTCCGCTGGCACCCTCCAACACTTCAACACCTCTACCGCCAATATCTCCACATCGATAAAAGGATGGCAATCACTCCTCCTCCCGCCTGATACGTATATCAAGTTCTCCTCTGCCTCCCGCTCTTCATCGTCCTCGTCCATGGGTTCGCCAGATGGAGGGCTATTGATCCGCGGAAGTATACCGAATCGCCGTGCGTTGAGTAGGGATGCGCAGGGACAAGGGTGGAGTATGGATTTCGGCGGGCAGGAATGGATGATTGGCAGTGGTGCGTTTGGCCTCGCCTTTTCCTCCTCCCAGAGTGACGTGGTACAACCCGCATGCTAATAATTACAGGTTTCGCTTTTTGCAGACGCTTGTAACCCTTCCTGCTCTCCAGTCGGTGGGACCTGTCTCCCCTCCCTTCCCACAAACTCAAGTACCGGCACGAGGACCACGACATTCACCTGCCGCTGCTCCGACGGATTCACAGGCCCTACTTGCTCCGCCTGCCAAAAGGGGTACTTTGGACCTACTTGCCAGCCGTGCTCGGGGCAGTGTTATGATCCGCTGCGGGGAGGGGAAGGACGGTGTGATGATGGTGTTGCGGGGAGTGGTGGTTGTTTTGGTGTTGTCGGGAATAGTACGGCTTGTGAGTTCCCCCCGCTGCGGTATCTTTAATACCAAGTTATTTCGTCTGACTTGGACTTGGATTTCGTTTGGCTTGGAACGTGGTAGCTTGCAACTGCCTGCATGGAACATGTACCTCCTTCAACACATGCGCTTGTTCTGCAGGGTGGACAACGCCGATAAATACTTCCCCTGCCGGATCGACTACTCCGGTCAGGTGTTCGCAGTGCGGTGAGGGGTGGTATTTGGACGGCAAGACGGGTGATTGTCTCGGTACGTCTGTCCGAAAACGAGCTCGCCCGTCGAAAATCCTTGGATGCGCGATTCTGTCCGTTTTGGCATGGCGCTTATTCCCTTTTCTTTCGGTCACAGCTTGTCAACTCGGGGCAACGGCCTGCTCGTCAGTGACACAAGCGACACGATGCGTCAACGGCTGGTCGGTCGATTTGACGGGTGCTTGTATGCCGAGCGGAAGTGCGGCGAGTTGTGTAGATGGGCAGTATTGGGATAGTAGCGCCGGAAAGTGCAGCTCGTGAGTCGTAAGGGGTGGTGGTTTTGTAATGTGGTGGGGATGAAATGCTGATATGGTGTTATTGCGGTGTGGAATAGATGTTCGCCTGCGTGTCAGACTTGTACGGGCCCAACCTCAAACGACTGCCTGCGATGTACGAGCCCTCGGTGAGTTTCCGTTTGAGACCCTCCTTGTACACTTCAACTAATTCTCATGTCGATTCGTTATTCTGTGTCTAGTGCAAATCTCCTGGGCAGCTGCGTCCCATATAATGTCTTGACTGGGGTTTGTGATTCTGTCGGTGTCACTGTTCAGGGGATAACGATACTGGATAGCGCGAAAGGGCGATGTGATGGTTCGTCTTGGCTTCAACTCATTCCGGCCTGCCAAGTGGTACTGATTCGTGTCTCTCCTTAGCATGTCCACGAGGATGCAGTATATGCGCTATCCCCGGTTTCTCGGTGACTTCCACGCGGCAGGATGTGAAGTGTACCTCGTGCCAGGAAGGGTGGCTGTTGCAGGATGGAACGTGTGTCGAAACGTGCGGAAAGGGGTGGTTTTTACCCGTAGCAAGTGCATCGATCAATGGGACTTGTCAACGTGAGTGTCGGTTCCCCCTTCACGTTCGAAACTAGGCTTACGCTTTGACCTACAGTGTGCGACTCGAAACAATGCTCCAACTGTATCTCCTCGTCGACGCAGTGCACCTTGTGTGCCGACACCGGCAAGTACGCCACTCCAGCCGGCAACTGCGTCTCCTCCTGCCCAGACGGGACATACGCCTCTGAATCGGACAAACAATGCATCCCCTGTCCCGCCGACTGTGATACCTGCTTGGCCTCAGGACATTGTCTGAAATGCTCAAAAGCGGCTCCCGTGATGAATTGGGCGACAGGGAGGTGCGCAGCGGAATGTTTCGCCTCGACGTATTGGCAGGCTAGTACTTCCTCTTGTGCGCCCTGTGCTGTGAATTGCACGTCCTGTACGGGCCCGAACGATGGTCAGTGTCTTTCGTGCGCTGCAGGGTCGATCCTTAAAGGCGGTTCATGTGGACACGGGGTGTGCGATGTGGTACCACAACTCGGCATTTGCTTGAGCGACGACAACGATAACGGGAATACTTGGTGGCCTTGGTTGTTCAGTGTGCTGCTCACCCTGGGCGTCTTTGGCGGGATTGTTTGGTGGGTTTGGAGGTCTAGGATGCAGCTAAGACAAGCAACGGCGGCGTTTGCCGCAACTTTGGACGACAGCGAAGTCGACAAGAAGATGGCGGGATTATCGGGCATTTTCCAAATTCTTAATCCGTACAAACAGCATGTTCAAAGTCCGTCGCGCGAAGCGTTCTTGTCACCACAGAAAACGTGGACGACGTATCGAGAACCACGTCTTTCCGAAGACGCTAATAATCGGGACGCAAGTCCGCCCTATGCGTCGGCTTATCCGCCACCATATCAGCCTTCGATGCGTTTCACCGATGTAGACCTCAAGGAACCGGTCGTTCCCGCCCCATTGAAACAAGGACCTCAGCGTGCTGCCTTTGTCGATCGACCTGATATCAAGGATTCGGTCAAAGCTTTTGATCGCGGGAAACGGCCGTTTACGAATCGGGTGGCTAGTTGGGAAGGGAACGGCACGGGCAGTCAGGAGCACGATATCAACGAGTGGCTGCGGGATGACGACGTAGGCGGCCATACACTCTTGAGAGACAGGAATCCGTTCAAAGTTGTGTAATCATGCTGGATCGCGATTTGGGACATGGTTGTAGTTGACATATGATAAGTACCTCGTTCGCGACGCCTCAACGAATCAAGGCGACTATCCAGGTATGATAGCGTGCGTGATAGGAGTCCGAATGTGCTAACGACTGTCGCGGGATCCAACAGATTGTGAAACTAGTCCACTGCGACCTTAGTCGGGCCGCATGTGGGTGAGTGTTCTCTGTCATGTGTGCCCGAAGCATTCCGCTTTGAGATTGTGCTTTGCTCCGATGAAGCGACCTGGAAATCACGAGCGCACGACATGCATTGAACAACGTCCGTACAACCGTTAGTCTTCGTTAGTGCCAGAACTTCTCAACGAGAGCTACTCGAATTGCGAAAGAGACATACAACACGACAGAAGCATTTGACATGTCGTCCGGATAAGTATGCGCATATTGAACGTCGACCGAGCAGACGCGGGAAAGCCGACAAGGCAGACGCTGGTCGGAGCAGTCGCGTCGAGGAAAAATGACGCTGAGAACGCTCTCAAAGCAATCGTTTGGAGCAAGAGAACAAGTCTGAAATGTCATGAAACGAGGACGGATGGAACGAAACTTATCAATACAACATGTTCTGTCCACTGTATACCGCAGTGGTGGCTACTCGGCATCATGTCAAGGTTCCCTCTACAAACAAGAGCATGCTGGTGATAAGGCGAAGAAGATTTTTTGTAGGCTATCTGTTGCTTTGAAGCCTATTCTGATCAAGAACGCAGAACCTTGATACCCTCCGACAAGACCCGAACGTGTGAATCCAATATCTTGGGTCCAGCCGGACTTCGCGAGCAAGCCTTGAAAGCGTTCCACAGATGATCCGCGTCGACGACATCAGGAGGAACAGCGATTTCGAGTATTTCTTGCCATTCTCCCGTTGGAATGGCGAGTTTGGAACGCAGCGCGATTTGCTCAAACTTCACTCTAAAGTGGTCGTACTGCGGCGAATCGATGATCGCATTGCACTTGGAGACAGTCATTCTGTAGCGATCCAGTAGCTCATTTCCGCGGTACTCTTCGAATACTTTGCATACGACTGGACCTGTTTCTTGAGATTTCGACTTCGCGTTGGGTACCTTGATGATCAAGTCTGGGTCTCCAAGATTACTCCCGGGGATACTCTTGGAGCTGTGGCATATGTGAGTACCGGAAAGTCCAGTGCCATCAGTCACTTTGGCAATGCTCCCGCCGGTGGCATCCAAATTGACATCGAGGTACGTCAAAGACAAGAGAGCGTTAACACTGTCCCTGAAAGGAGTTCCGCTCTCCAGCGAAACCAGCCGTTCGACGTCTCCAATCACCACAACCGTAGTGGCTTGTGTCTAGGGAGTGACATCTGGCTTAATATTTAATTTGGCCTTGAAGAAGCTTAAGTGGTCGGACTTGCTGGATGCAATTTCCAGCAGTAGTTACTTGTAGTATTGGGTAAATTTGGCCTGACGAGCAGAAGATGCAGTCGAAAATGCAAGGCTTCCGAAGACGATATATACCGGATCGCCCACTGTGAGGGCAACTGGGCTCAGGAGATATCGAGGGCAGCCGCCAAATCGATACAGTAAATTAGACCGCTGAAATCATGCAGTGTGCAGTCCTTTGTCAAACTTTTTTCACCACAAACAGCTGATGCTTCACCGATGTTCTAGACTCGACATGTTCAAGGAGAAGTGGCCGCAGAAGTCCTTTGCATTGTCCTTTGCGCTCGTCTTCTCCTTTGTTGGATCCAGACGTGGAGGCAAGAGACGTAGGGCTGTTCCTCCTGACAATCCTTTCCGTCCCAATGCAAAATCAACTGTCTACGACTCAACGTCAAATTGCCGTTCGCATTAAGAAGTGGAATATTCGCAAGACAAGGCGCGGTTCGGAAGCGAGGTCAGCCAGTTGCCATCGTCGTAAATCTAATGATGCAAATGTTTACAGACTCTGGCTCTAGGTTATACAACAATGCGTGATGATGACAATGCACTTATCTTGCTCTACTCGGTCACAGGTTCTTGCTAAAGGAGGAGAAAGTGACTTTAAGAAGTGGTCACCTTGACCCCTCTCTTGCTCTCATCGCTCGGTTCTCCTTCGCGCGTTTTGATCTGGTCGACATGAACAATACCCTTGTGCTCATGCGCTACCGAGTCATTGTCGCCATTTACGTGCTTTGTACCGTTTTGCTTGACAGCGGAGATCGGGGTAATATCTCGCTTGAGCACGTGCGCGATTTCGTGTGTCAAGTTGGAAGTCGGAGCCCGCAATGCGCCCTCTAGGAACCATTCCTGCGATACCCATCAAGGTGTCAGTCGCTAGCGCCAGGACCCAAACAGAAATGGACGTACCTTGCTGATGTAGTTCCGGATCCCATCGGGCAGGACAACGACCACATTTGCATCTTCATTCTTGGCAATGGCCTGGCCAGCGGGTGAATCACGAAGGAACTTGAGCGTGCCGGCGAGTGCTGCACCGGACGATCCGCCGATGAGAAGACCCTCTGTGCGACTGTTGCGGAGGTGGGCGTTAGCATCGGCCTAGAGCCCTTGCTGGTGAGGGATAGAGGACGTACATGACTTTGTGAGCCATCGCGAACGCCTCGTCATCCGTAGTCTTGATCCAGCAGTCAATGTTCGGTTTGTTGGGGTCCAAGACTTCCGGGACAAAATCGTATCTACGCCGACCAAAGACAAGAACGTAGCAGGGAGGTGAGAATGGTTTGGCCCGGCGAGTTGAAGGGAGAAGACGCACCCAATTCCCTCGACTTGATACGGCCCCACTTGCCCTCCACCCAAAAGACTTCCCACGGGATCGACAGCGACAACCACAGCCTTTGCCTCTTCTGCCTCTTGCCCATTCGAGCCGTTCGCGCCGACCTTGGAAGAAGCCTGTTGCGCCTGATCGTCCCGCAAGGCTTTACTAAGGCCCGTGATCGTTCCGCCTGTTCCTGCTCCGGCTACGAGTGCTGAAATACGTTTGCATTTCAGGTCAGAGGTCTCTAACGAGTGCTATGCGTCGGGAGGGGTCAGTACGACGCAAAGAGGAGATTAGGAGAAGGAAGCATACCTTGATCTCCTGGTACGTTCCATGGTAGTGCGCCAACGGGTTGTTCTCGTTTGCGTACTGATCGAGGATGATTCCACCGGGAATAGAATCGCGAAGCTTCTTGGCGACGCCTGGAAGTGAGGAAACCGTGAATTAGCACATGCACAAGGATGATATGCAGGTAGGTCGAGGTGAGGAGCGGGAAACAGAGACAGAGAAATGAGCCAGAGCAGCGCATGTGACGTTATCGCCATCGCAGATTGTAATTATCCACCTAAATTTGCTCGCATTTATCGCGAGTACGCTCGGCCACCCCACTGTCGTTCAGAGAGGGTTGTTGCATACTCATAGCATGCGCCGATGACACCGGATCTTCAAATCTAGCATCGAACGATACTAGCGCTTCTCAACCACCCTGCGGCGGCTGAAACGGCAAGAAAGACGCCACCTTACTCGCTCCTGGAAGGCAATTACGCTTCAAGACCAATGAATTCGGCTGTACTCTGGCCATTCTATCGAGGAACCCTCCCGGATTTTGTATATGTAGACCCCGCACACGCTTCAATACGCAGGAAACATGCTTCGTTCAAGTCTGGTGTTCGCGTTCGTGCAGTCGGAGAATATGAATACGCTCGGACGTCCTATGATGACGGAGGACGGAAAGCGAGACACTGAGCTCGCTTCGTCGCGCGCGCTTGGGTGAAGGCAACTACGAACGACCATCCTACGATGGTTTCGAAAGTTGTCTTTCAGAACCGGAGTTTGCGAAAGTACTTTGCTGAGTTCTTTGCGTCTCTGTCCTCGACGGCCTGTACCGAGCTCCTCCGCTTGGAAGCCTGCGCATCTCCTTCTCGGTTCTCCTCTCCTGTCCCACAGCTCTCGCTTCACACCCTCAACGTCTTCCGCCTCTTCTGCCACGGCACGCCTCGCCTCACTTCGCTCGGCTCCCTACACTCACCAATATGACTCTCCTCACTATCCCACCCAGCCTCCGTCGGCGTCCTGACCACATCGGCACCCAACGCGCGTATCGTCGCCTCCTTCTCCCTGCTCATCTTTTCGGGCATGACAATGATACATCGGTACCCTTTCAACGCGGATACCAGGGCCAGGCCTATCCCGGTGTTTCCGGATGTTGGTTCGATGATTACGCTGTACCCGGGTTTGAGGCGGCCGTCGGTTTCGGCTCGTTCGACCATTCGCTACGCATCGTTCAAAACAAAGATCAACATTCGGCGCTCTCGTTCCGACTACCCGTACTACTCGGGTTAGGAACACGCACCTTTGCGATCCGATCCTTGACACTTCCGCCAGCAGAAAAGAACTCGACCTTGGCCAAAATACGACAGTTGATGCCTTGCCATTCCTCTGATTGCTTCAACCGATCCAAGGCGATCAACGGAGTATTGCCTACTGCTTCCAAGGCGGATGGGAGGATGCCGTTCCAGTGGTGTGTTGCCGACATGTTGTGTGCTGTTGTGATTCCTCTCGTAACCAAAATGGCTCGACGACACTCAAACTTGATTATATAGAACGCCTCTTGCATCAAAGGGCGGGAAGAAAGAAGAAGAGGGCGCCCATGCGTCAGCTGATGTCTCACCCAGGCGGGTATCACGGGATTTCTCGCGGGCGCACCGGATAAGCCTCATTCACAGTCTATTGTTCTCATATTGTATGGGTATGGCGTGCGAGATATAGTATATAGTAGTACAAGTTATGCTCAAACCGGCCCAGGTTTGTACGTATGTATGTATGGCGTATGGCATATGTGTGTCGCTTAAGAGGAACACGACGCGCACCTACACATCACTCCTCCTCGACCTCCATCGTCTCCCCTTCTTCCTCGTCATCGTAACCATCCGAGGACCCTTCGACCACTTCCACTTCTTCCAATTCTTCTCGCTCCTCTTCTTGCAATAATCTCACCCCTCTTACAGCGGCGGGCACGGAAAGGCGTGCCTTCTTCGCCATCGGTTCCGCTCCGTCTTCCTCATGCTCATCCCCATCCGTATGCGCTCCATCTGCTCCATCCTCTGTAGCTAGAGTTTTGCGGCGTGCTCGGCGGGCCTTGCGACGTCCAAGTGGTTTGACGGGTTGATAGCTATGGCGCCGAATGAACAGGACAACAGGACAAGCGTCAGATCGAGTTATTTCACATGATCGCCGAAGTAGTGGAAAAAGAGAGGCATAAAGAAACGCAGAGGAGGACGGGGACGGGGACGGGGACCGGGACGCGGGCAAGGTAACGGGATCAAAGGGATAGACGAAAGGCAAAACTCACGAGATATCCGGGTCGCCAAGGAGGTGCGGCAACGGTCGAGTGGATAGAACAACGACCATGTACGGCGTATGTCGCATTTTTATGCTGGACACGAAACGCAACAACGTCAAACAAAAAAAAAAGCAGGGCAAATGTCGAAAGCAGAGTCAGCCAAGGTAAGAACGGGACTTGAGAAAGGCCGGGAAGACGTACTGGTTGGGTCCGCCGTTGAGGATATCCGATAAGATGCTATCTGCGTGGTTCGTGCCCGTCGTTGTTGGTCCATCGGTTGCCATTGGTGCATCTTCTGCCGTCGTCACGGCTGGTAATGGTGGTGGCGGTGGTGGTGGTGAATGGTTCGCCTCTGGAGCAACGGGATGTACTTGTTCACCAACCGGGTTGAGATCCCCATCGGCACCCGTTGCGGTATCAACGTCCATCTGATCCGCACCTTTGCCACCGCCAGTCGCCTGGCTCGCGGCTTCTTCTCGACCGGCCTCTTTCGCTCTTCCCTCCCTTCCTTTTCCCTTCCCCTTGGCACGGATAGGCAGACTCGACACCCTGCGCCCCCTCTGCTGCTCTTCCCACGCCTCGACTTCCTTGCCAGAATAATTTCCGAGCTTGTTATATTGCCATAGTCCTTTACCCTTCCCTGCGTGTAGGCGAAGGTACTCCCGCTTGATTATTTCGAGAACGGTGATGAGGCGCGGGATGGTGGTGGTACAAGGGAGGAGACCGGAGTGGGTGACTGTCGTGTTCGAGGTGAAGGTTGAAGTGGCGGAGGTGGAGACTACTTTGATAGGCGGTAGGGTAGTGTTTACGGATAATCGTGTGTGTATCTCCACTTGCTGGTCGGGGTGGTCCTACACCACCCAAAGAGAATGGTCATAAGCATACCATCAGGCAAACATACGCACAGGCTGGCCTTCTTTTTTTCAGTAATTTTCAGAAACAAGGAGCACGCAAAGAAGAGCAGGAAGGAAGGACAGGGAAGAAGAAATGGAAGGGTCGAGGAAGGGGAAATGTACATACCGTTAACGAATCTAACGCGTGTCGGACATACGTATATAACTTTCCCGAGGGAGTGATGCGGATTGACACTGGTGCTGTTGGTACGGAAGTAGGGGCACAGGTAGGAGCTGTGACGGAAGGAGCATCTGCAGTCGGCGCTTTGGCGTTAACAGCCATGATATCGGAATTAACACGTTGAGTAACAGCGGGCGAATGATGATGTATATTACCGTTCTTTCTTATAATAATGTCTTTCAATGAAGGACTGACCGGGACTGAGGATAGAAACGCGGATGCTTTTTCAGAAATAAAGGGGTTACGTAAGTTGCAAGCGACAGTACATCATGCTACAGGTTCACCATGTTTGTAGACGTATCTCTTTCAGTTCAGTGCAGATCAGATCAGTTCAGTTCAGTTCATATTCGTTCAGTAGAACATACTATCGCTCTCATTCAAGAGCTGACTGACTAGGCAAGAATGGACCCGTACGCCGAGTTCCGCGCGAGAAAACTCGCAAGTCCACCCTCGCAGCAGCACCTGAGTTCGTCGTATGCTCGACCAGGGATGTATTGGACGTCAAGCAGCGGAGGAACGAGCAGCCAAAGTGTCGCTAGTTGGATGGAGTGAGTTTTTGGTCTGTGTGGTATTCTGAAAAGCCGTAGTGTGCGATGAAGGCTGACTGGATCGTGTGGTGACAGGAGCGAGACCGATTTCGGAGGATCAGAAAGAGGTACGGAGAACAGGTCGTCTCCTCGTCCGTCGTCTAATGGAAATGGCAGGATGGCATCGATTTCCGAAACGAGTGCGCCGACGCCACCAGCTGTGCCATCAAGATCAAGATCAAAACCATCCACCAAATCGGAACAAGCATCACCTTCGTCTCCGCTTCTCACGCTCCTCCTCTCCCTCCCCCCGCCAACCAGCACGACAATCCTCATCGGCCTCGCTTTCGTTCTCCCATTCACGCTCAAGACCCTGGTGTCTCTCGGTTCGTTCAGCGGTAAAGACGCTCCACCGCGTTATGGGGATTTCGAGGCTCAGCGGTTCTGGATGGAGTTGACGCGAAATGAGGGGATTGAGAAGTGGTATTACACTGGAGAGGATTGGTGGCAGTTGGATTGTGAGTGGCGACGCTTTGTTGACGGATGCGGACGGCTGGACTGACGAGATGGATGGCAGATCCGCCATTGACGGCTTATGTTAGTTGGTTGTGCGGCAAGGTGTAAGTCTGTCATCCACTCTTACACTCTACCACCCTTTTACATGACAACCGATTACAGCGGCGCCTTCTTCCTCCCCTCATCATTCATACCAACCATCTCCGAAACAACAGCAAACATCGCAACCAACAGCACCCTCTCAGCAACATCACCGTCAACACTAACAACAATATCAACACGCGGCGCCTCCCCTCCCGATCTGATCACGTACATGCGTGCGACTGTTCTTGCGTTGGAGAGCATGGGATGGTGGATACCGGTGGCGTGGTGGTGCTGGAGTGGGCGGAAAATGAGAGGTCGGACGAGGAAGAGTAAGGTGAGTTTGACTGGATGACGTCAAAGGAGGCGACTAGGATATTTTCGCTGGAGAAGCGGCATGCCACCTCTTTTAATGTACTGAAAAGACCCCTCCATCAGGTCGTAGCGATCGCCTCAATCCTGTGCTGGCCTGGTCTGATCCTGATAGACAACGGGCATTTCCAGTAAGCCTTCTATCACAAAGCATGCTCTTCACAGCTAACGCATCACTGCATCGCAGATACAACTCCTTTATGCTCGGCTTGTGCCTCGTCGCTCTAGCATGCTTTGAACACTCACACGACGCACTCGGAGCCATCGCCTTCTCCTCGTGCATCCTCTTCAAGCAAATGGGCCTCTATTGGTCGCCTGCCGTGTTTGCGTACTTGTTAGGGAAATGCATTTGGCTTGGAGGAGAAAGGGGAGCGATGTTGTTGGTGAAGATTGGGTTGGGAACGGTGGCGACGTTCGGAGTAATGTTTGCGCCGTTCTTGACGCCATTTCCGGATCTGCCGATGTATGTCCTACATAGGATCTTCCCATTGGCAAGAGGTAAGTCTGCCTCGTCGCTCCTGTGTGTAGATCGGCGCTGACAGTAACCCTTGTATCGTCAGGCATTTTCGAGGACAAGGTGGCAAACTTTTGGTGTGTGAGCAACGTGGTGATCAAGTGGCGTTTGTTTTTCGCGGATGCGAGTATGGCAAAGGTACGGACGGACGCGAGTCAGAATGCGCAAGCACTTTGCTAACGCAGACTACAGCTCGCAACAGTTGCTACACTCGTAGGGATCGCTCCAACACTAGCGATCATCCTGTACATCAGCTTCCGACTACGGTATCGCTCAACGCATACAAAAACTGCATTCTCAAACCATCTTCCACCAACTATCGATCTTCTCCCGCTTGCGCTATATACGTCCTCGATGGCGTTCTTCCTCTTCTCGTTTCAGGTGCACGAGAAGAGTATTCTGGTACCGATGTTGAGTCCGCTCCTGGCGTTGGCTGGAAAAGGCAGTAAAAGTCGCAACCCGGTAAAGGGTATCCGTCGGATAACGAGCGGGTCGTTGATGGGTGATGATGACAGCGTGTGGGAAACTAGTGTCCTGCTACTGAATGTGGCGACGTTTAGGTAAGTCGGACGGATCAATGAGCCCGTTACATACCTGACTTTGCTTGTTTGCTACAGCATCTTTCCTCTCCTGATCAAGGACGGACAGACCCTGCAATATTGTGTGCTCGCCTTGCTATGGAATCACCTTATCGGGTACAACCCTACTCGCGTCCGCAACGCAAGCGTTAGATATGCAGGATACGTAAGTCAGGCTCGAGATGTCTTACGCTATGTCTTTTTGGTTCTAAAAGCTTTTTTTTGCAGGTTATATACGGCTTCATCCTCCTTCATCATGTCCTTGAGGCCAGTGTGCTAGCACCAGCCAAGTTCCCCGATATCTACGCGGTGACCAATGCTATCCTTTCGTTTGGCGTGTTTGCGGCGTCCTGGCTTGCGGGACTATACGAACTTGCGTGGCAGTTGGTGATGATGACGGGTACAGGGCTGGAGCTACGGACAGGGCAAGTCAGAAGTCATACGAAGGCTCGGTAATCGGTTTGATCGAGTTATGCAGATCCGCCCGAATAGAAGGGGAGCTATGGCGTTTACATATCGTATGATACGTATCTCTTTTGGAACAACATCTTCTGGTTCTTTCGATCTGCTGGTTGCCGAGGAGCGAAAGCTCTATGGTAGTATAAAGGCCTCATAGTTTTCATTTGAAAGGTAGCTTTGCCATAAGAATTCCACGTGAAAGGAAACAGTGTCTTGCGTCCCAGCCCAATCCTTCTCGTACAGCTCTGCTTCGGGCCCCGCGTTGTTGCCTCGAGGGCATGCTTCCGGGTCACAGCTACATAATCATAGCCTTAGTTGGGCCTCCTGCCGGGAGATCAGCGAAGAGCGAGATTGGCTACACAGCTACATAGCACAAAAGCTGTCAGTACCTCGCGTCCTCCCAATCTTATCTCAAATAGCCCATCTCCCCAATATGGACTCAGATTCTGCACTTTCCTACAACGAGACACCCACTATTTTGAATTGGCTCGACCGGGCGAGTGGAGACCTGGACGATGCCGATGCAAGTAAGCAGAGTGACAGACTGTCGATTCCATCCGACGAGCCAGAACAGAAAGCTAAAGGTGAAGTTGCAGCCCATGGGCAGCCGCTCACTGCTTCGTTGTTGTTTCAGCCTCAAGATGAGTTCACCCTTGCCACGCAACAACACTATTCTTCCTCACACTCCCCTTCCGACCCACAGTCTCAGTCTGCCTCCAGCAGCTCGGGCTTTGTTCCCAGCGCGAGTCGGAGGGCGCATCAAAAGGAGAGATGAGGGCTTGACCGGAGGTATCATCAACGATGAGTTGGAATCGACTCAGGAATATTCCATTGCATCGGAACCAACAGAATCGATTAACGTGACCATCTGCTTCTTCCATTATCAGGGAGCAAAGGGAAGCGTCAAGAAGGACTTGACTCTGGAGATGAAGCGCAATGTATTGAACGATGTTGTCGCAAGAGAGCTACTAGGGACCAAAATACTTCCGCATGGTCTTTCCGGCTCAAGCGCCTTGCAAAAAATCTTCGGTCAGAGTGAAAACCGGAAGGCTTATGCTGAAGCACTCGAGAGATGTATTGAGCGCTGCAGACAGGGCGCTGAAAAAAACCAGATTGTGTGTCTCAAGGATCGAAAGGAAAAAAAGCAGCTTTTGCAAGAGGCGATGTCCCCTTACTGGGAAGCGGCGAGGAAGAAAGGAGATGCGACGTTTATGGGTTTTGACGAGTGTCCATCATCAGTAGATGGAGAGCAAGACCGATGTAGTACTTGAAGACTCTGTAGGGTGCAACTTTGCTTTCGTCGTGGGGGTATAGGCGCTCTGAAGGATGGCTCGCGACCATGGAGCGCGTCTACTAGAGACGCAGGAACCGGGAGATGTGTCGTGATACAAGGGATATATCGCGCGATGTGTCTGCGCGCAGTTAGGACGCGGAAGAAACCTCCAATATCTGGAGACTCTGACCTACGCGTTTTACAAATTGACAACGTACAGACATGAGTCCAGCGTCGTGCCAATCACATTCGCTTCCAAAGACCCAGGAACAGGCATATGGACACATCAATCAGGGTGCCAGCCATCGGTAGTCTCGGTGACCACTGGTCAGAGTACCTTTAGGCACAGCTGTCATGATCAGCCCCTGTGAATTGTGTTCAAACTTGAGTATTCTTTCTCCACCCATGTGTCCTGCAAGCCCTTTTCTGTAGCGTGCGTTTGTATTTCGTGAAAGTTCCCTCCAATTATGCCTTTTTATTTTGAACTTGTGCCGTCGAGCCATCTATCTTGGAATGGGTCCTCATACGTGGCACTCAATCTATTAGCGTGTGACACAGGAAAGATGTCAGTTCAATTCGCGTTGGTCTCTGCTTGTGACGAGGCTTGCATGTAGCTGGAGGAGAATATGCGATCACGTTATACACTTATCTCTACACGTCACGGTCACCTTACGTACTTGTGTCAATAACTGAACGAACACTACTCTCCCCTCAACTTTTCCTCCGCAGACCGCATGACCCTCTGCACGTATTCCACCAATTCTGTCTCTTTTTCTGCTGCTCTCCGGAGGTGGGATGAAGGGTCAAGCTGTAGCATAAGGTGGACGTGCGATGCTATCAGAGCGTCAAGCGGTGATGGACGACTGAAATTTGAACGGTCGTCAATCAGTCTCGGTAGGGAGGCGCCGAAGCGATATGCGGAAGGGAGCAAACGAGGAGCGGACTTACACAGCGCCCAAAAACCACCCACTTCCACGCACTTCATCAACGTGCGTCCTCGCAAACTCTCCCAATGCAGCCACTCCCTCCACACCGTCTTTGATTGCCTTCTTCACCTCGTACGCGTGCGCGCCGCGTGTGCCTGCGTTGAACCCGTACAGCAGCTGGTCCGGAAAGAGGTTGAATATGATAGGCGGGAGGTGGATACCACCCTTTGTTGTTGTAGATGATGACGACGATGATTTTGCGGAGTTGTTGCTGTTTGCTGGGGAGAGATCTTCAATGGATCCGAAGGTAAACGTGTTTAACGGCCAAGGGAGGTGGATTGACGTTGATTCTTCAGCGGTGGCAGCCATCTATGCGGTATGAGATAAAAGGCGGTGATGAGCACGCAACTCCTAATAGATAGACCGTATGAATGGCGAGACGTACGTATGCGGGGTATAGCTTCTGCAGCACTAGATGCGAATATGCGAGGGCAGTCGTATGTGCGTCCTGCGTAGGCATTCCGTTCAACCTGCAATCGTAGCCGAAACCATATCAGCCAGCTGTTCTGTGAACACAGGCATTCTGCACTTCTGCACTCACTCTTTCACGTCCTCCGGTAAAGGATGTTCCCTATCGAGCCACTGCCTGATCTCGGAAGCCGATAGGAGTTCGCCGGTTGGTAGCTGGAGGGCCGGCAATGTACCTACGAGAGCAAATGACACGAGGATGATCAGTACTAGAATGGTACGAGGGCAGCGGCGGCAACTGATTGTCGATGGTGCAACAGAAGGCCAGCAACAAAGCAGGCAGCCGTGACAGACGGTTGTCACAAGGCCAACCGACGAAAGGGTGATGCTCAGCCATCGCACGCCACTCTGAAGAAGGACAAGATAGGAACACCTGAAGTTCTGCGTTCGGCACGCTCGACGTAGAGCGTCTGTCTACGATCGGGCCATCCTACAACATCGGCAAAGAAACAAAGACATTGATGCTCAGGCTTGTGCGCTCGTCAAAGACCACTACGCTCAGGCACCCTTCGTGCACTTCTCCCTACCTTTCCCTACCTCTCTCCGCCTCTCTCGTGTCTCAACGGGCAAGCAGAATGAAGCATCATCAAGTGAAACACGTGAAACATGACTTACCATCGGGCGCAGCATCCCTATTCACCCACTCCCTAAACCCGACATCCACTCCACGTAACAAGAACAGCAGCTGGACCCTTAAACACGCCGGATCCGAAGATGCCCATTTCGAGGTGTCGGAAGGGTGTGGTGGTGATACCTAGATGGGCAATAGGTCGTGATACCAGAACGAACCAAGCAAGGAGCAGCAAAGATGAAAGGGCAAGGAAAACGGCACATGTATGAGTCAAACGCAGAGGATCGATAATAAGGATGTATATAGTAAGAACGTACCCATAACACAGGTTTTCCAACCTTCTGCGTGCGCGATGCCTCTGTGGTCTCCTGTGGAAGAACGACGAGAGGAAACTTGCTGTAAAACCTTGAGATCGGTTCCGGGATCCAGGACGACGATTTCTGCGCCGTTGTTGCTGCTGCAGCTGGGTTGCTTGTTGATTTCGATTCCATCTTCGGTTTGCGTTGTGTCCTATGAGTAGTCAGAATCCGAGAGTCCTGCTGTCAACTACAAGTATGAAGAGGAAGACGACGAAGAAAGTCGAGGAAATGACGAAAGACGCAAGAAAGCCGACTTCAAGTCCCACCAAACCCCCCGAAATAAGGCGATCGAAGACAAAGGAACCCCCTAGAACCGCCAACCGCCATCGTCAACAACGCTTCATCTCGTTGCCTCTGATTTCCTGGTATTTGTTTTCGGCAACGATCATCTTCAGCAATTAACTCACACATCGAGCAACATACAATCGTTCATGAGGATCTTTACAACCAGTCTACTCGGCTTGGCCGGTACGTTTCCATCTCGTTCCGGAAGAAAGGGGTTTCCTGCTTACTTTTTGCTGACGTTGACGATTCTCTCACCGCTGCGGGTAGGCCTTGCGACGCTAGTGTCTGCCACACCGATCAGAATCGTCGCTATCGAGGCCGTCGCACCTCTTCACCCGGAAGTCATCGACGTCGGCTACATCACCCATTCTCCCAACAGCCACAAACCCGCGTCATCGAACGGTAATGGTCTCGCTCCTGGATGGCTGAAAGAGTTCATGGACAAATACGCACCTGCCACTGTCGAAGCGAACGAACGAGGAGGTTTCAAGTGGACCACCACCAGCGCCGCCGTCGCGCATCCTCATCCGTATCCGCATGAAGGGCCGTTCGACCACTCACTTTCCGCCGATACAGACGCTTCGTTGATTCCGGAATGGATGTACGCCCCGCCACTTGGCTCGCCGTCATCACTGGGGGAGGTAGCAGGAATGGGAGAAGTAGATGGAGAGATGATGCTCGTCACTCGTCCTGATGGAGTGGTTGTCTACGAGTTTGTGCCGGCGGTGAAAGCGCAAGGCGGTGCGGGCTGTGTATTCCAGTACGTCCTCTTTCCTCCTCGCGTACCATCCCGCCTCACCCAACCGTACTAACTCGCACGTACCCGTCATCCTCCCGCCAGCTCATTCGTCAAAATGGTCAAATCACTCAACACACACGAACTCGTCATCTTCATCATCTCCACAACCCTGATGCTCCTCGTCATCCTCCGCTTGGCTTTCCTCATCGCCCTCCTCATCCACCGAGCGCACCTCTGGGCCAACGAATGCCCGGGGGAGGCCGCGGCGAGGAGACGACGACACCTTGCAAGGGAGGCGGAGATGGGTGGCGGTGCTGTTGGTGCTGGAAGGATAGAGGAAGTGAGGAAGTTTGAGGAGGATGTTGATCCTGTGCCGGCGTATACGGTTGATGGCGAGGAGCTGGATGAGAAGGACGTTTTGCTGCCTGCTTACGAAGAGCATGCCCGAATGTAGTTCAGTTCGTCGCTCCTTCCCTTCCTGTAATAGTTTTACCCTGCCTTTTGCACAGTTGTAGCCCTCTTTCATTTCACGTTGGCGTAAACGTGACCTTTTCTCTCTTCGTTGCAATGTCATTTCATTGTCTTCCTTATCCGGACGATGTTCCTCTTGCTGGCGACCGGGCGGCGCTTGCGCGTTGTCTTAACATACAACAGTTGTTCTTGCTTCGTCGTCTGATTGTTCGGTTTAGGGTTCAGGTAGTGGGTGGCTAGGGCTGCCACGCCTCAAGGTAAGTATGTGTTCATTATTTGTTCTGACTGGTTTATTCGTCAGCTCGCTCATTGGAAAGGGAGCCGGACAGGATGAAAGGTGCACGACACAGAGTGAACGTAAGGATCGTGCGATGGGATACGACCGAGCGAAATGACAGGCGCGAGCACTCGTTCGCGCTTTTCGAGGGATCTCAAAAGGCCGAAACTCTTGATCCGGTAGCAGGCTAGAGGCGGCGGACCATTGTTCCGTTTGATCTGTATCATGCGCCGAGGCGTGAATGATTACCAGTCAAGGCACGTTGGGGGGCCCTCGGTCAGACTCGATGACTGCTTTTCCGCCACGCAGAGAAGCATTCCCAGAAGAGACGCTTTGGTGGGCAGGGGAGCGTCGGGAACAGTCGCGCTCTGACAAGGTGCTCAACAAGCGCGCAATATTCTACGTGATCAGGCTTCTCTCTCGATTCTATCTTACAACGTTTACATGTTACATCGGTGAAGATGACATCCTCTAGCGTTTGCGATTTCTCGTGCGTGCCGAAACTTGCATTCCCGCCCCGATTAATTCATGTCAACAAAGGAGAATGTGTGTCTGGTATACCATTATCGGTATATTGCGCCTTACTGTTGGCAACCAGGGACGATAATGAAACCTACCGGCCCGCTCGGGCCCAAGTTCGTGCCATATCGCCAAGATGACGGGTTCCACGTTCGACGCTCTCGAGTGCAAAGCCCATCTGTAAAACGCCAGAGTGATAGTGTCTAGGCATTGGGTACGTGCGGTCCTGGTTGTTGCATCTGAAAGGTCAAACATCACTTTGGTCATATTTCGCCACGGACCCTCGTTCCGAATCAGAGTTCTGATTATTTCGAGGATATCTGCCGGGTGTTGATCTTTGTGGAAACTGAACCCAGCAATGTCAAACGTCTGACACGGTATGGAAAGAGGCGTTCCCGTATGTGACCGCTCTTCACAATGACCTCTCCAAGATGATGAGAATTGCCCGAGATCGGGTTGGTGGGCGCCCGTAGGGTAAACCGTGATTGTAACATGGTGGGCAGGTCGCTCCCGAAAAACAGGTTCCGATGCAGAGGGACCTCTGCTGAGAGCGAGTTCTCTGCCTGTGGGCGCACTTCCATCTGTACCTCGGCTACTTTCTAGAGGACTGGTGTTGTGTCTGATACTTGCCGGTATCCGATAGACGAGTACACCTCTCCGCGCCCCAGAATGGTTCAAGGTAGCCAACCGATAGACGCTTTCCCAGTCGGAGTGTAGGAGTCTTCCTTGTGCTGTGAAGGATAGGTCGGTAGTTAGGGTAGCAGGGGCCGTTCCTTCTACGGCTTGGGCGGCTTGAGTGGAGACGGTCTCATCAATAGCTCGAGGGCGAGTTGTTGACACGGTGCTGAGGTCGAAGTCCACTGCGAGCGGGTCATAGGCATTATCGTACATGTACGGCATGCTTGACGGTCAGAGAGATTGAGACTCTTGAACAATGAAGGTTGCAATCGCTTTCGTATTACTCACGCTGATATCTGTGAGTCCTTTACGAGATTGCAGCAAATGCAGAGGCAAGATTTCCGTAGTAGTCGCGCTCACAACGCGATAGTTCTCCCGGGACCTGGTTGTACGCGATGGACATCGTCTGACCATGGCGCTGACCACCTTGGACGAGAATTGATGTGTTTCGGTCATATACTGTAGGCTATGCATGGTTTGACGACATAGTACGGCAGCATTGAAAGATCAAAAGCAGGGTTACCCGAAGAAGCACGAGGAAGCTATTCATTCCTTTATGGTCACGGAAGCGTGCTTCGCCCGGTTCCAAAACATCCACTGTGACAAATGTAGTCGGCGGATATGCAGCTTGGGAATTATCGGTATAACCGCTGAACATGATCCGCTGAAATTTTAGTGGATCAGTCCGACCTATTGAGCACCCACCATGCAGGTTCTTGGTGTGAACCCTCTATGTCACGAACGACGGAAGTCCAGAACGAGTAAAAGCTCTCCTAAAATCAACCTATCGTCTTTGTGACTCTATCTAGCCATCTCTCTCCCCCATGACTCACCATCTATCACCAGACTCATCAAATCAGTGACGACTCCTGCAACTGACTCTTCGCTATCAAGGTTTCGATCAATCATTCGGTTTCATCCGCCCTTGCCCAGCACGGAAACCCGGCCCCTCGAATCATGGTTGACTATCTGGCAGCTGGGTCAGGATTGAGCAAAAAGCGTGGCGAGAAGGTATAGTGTTTGGTGGTGCTCATTCACTGATCTTGTTGCAGTTAGTTATACGAAAAGTGTACAGTAGTATGTATTCAAGAAAGACGCTGGTGCGCCCACTGCATCTCTTTGATCGCGCTGCAAGCTGAGACATGTTCATCAACCAACAACTTGTCGTGTCGTCTTGTTATACTTGTTATTGTAAGCACCATCATCCTCTCTGTTTCAGTCTTCTAGGCCGTGTAGTCAATTACTATACCGCTATTACCTCGTCCGAATAGGAAGTTTCCTTCGAATGTCAATGTCTGCGATGGGAGAATTCGTGCCCGAGGACTGGACGGTCGTACAGGCGAGGTGAGCAACCAACTCAAATCCATTAGACGAAGAGCCTCCTGACTCATCTTCTTGCTCCTTCTAGGACATTCACGAAATGGTACAGTCCTCTCACGCATATTTGTAGGAACCTAAGCTGACATGTGATGGCTTGTGACGGTAGGATCAATACCAAGTTGATATCATACGAGCTTGAACCGATGAACGATCTAGTAACGGGATTGAGCGACGGTGTGAAGCTTATTCAGCTGCTCGTACGTACATCCTCCACTCTGGCTGCAATTACCAAGCTCATCAGCAAGTCACAAAATGTAGGAGATCATGTCCGGCACGCCGTTAGGTCGGTATAACCCGAAACCGAAGATGCGAGTGCAGAAAGCAGAAGTAAGTTTCAACAACGACGAACATGCCATCTAGGTTTCCATTCACCGAGCATTCTCGTTTCTTTGGATCGTTCTAGAACGCAAAGAAGGCATTGGATTTCATCAGGAGTAAAGACGTTAGGTTGACGAACATCGGGAGTGAAGGTACGCTTGCTAGCTCATCTTATTGCTGCATATGATACTTATTCCGTGTGCTAATATAGATATCGTCGATGGGAATGCCAAGCTCGTTCTTGGACTGGTGAGATCACACCCGAATCGAACGGTGGTAGTGGAAGAATGAAGCTGATGGATCCCTGGAATAGATATGGACGTTGATCCTCCGGTTTACGATGTCAAGTATAAAGTAAGTCACTTCTCCCTCCTACTCTCCTCATCCAATCCAACCCTCTTGTCGAATCGTCTGACACCGTACACTACTGCCCTACAATAGCGAAGAAGGTCTTCAAGCACGTGAAGGACTCCTCCTCTGGTGCCAGCGCAAGACCGCAGGGCCGCCGTACGCCCCTGACGTGGAAATCAGGGATTTCAAGCGAAGTTGGAGTACCGGGTTGGCTTTGTACGTGTCAACTTTACCTCCCAATCAATGGCCGTTCGGGATCCTCTTCGCTGACTATGCTGCCTTGGTATATAAAGATGTGCGTTGATACATCGTCATCGACCAGACTTGATAAATTGGGAGAAGCTGGACAAGGTCTGTTTCTATGGTCGTTTTAAGTACCGCAAACCGCAAAGCTGATTGAAGAACTTGGGACGATGTGATGTGGCGTGGTAGTCTGATGTGATGGGAAATACACAGCGGGCTTTTGATGTCGCACAGCAGCATTTAGGGATTCCTGTACGTTTCTTTTCGTGGAACAGATTTAAAGGCTTGAATACTGAAAACTGGGATTTGATATGGCGATTGGGTAGCAACTTCTCGAAGTGTCCGACCTGTGCGGAGAGAAAATACCAGATGAGCGATCAGGTACGTTTACCCTCCTCCTAGTATCGTATACTACCCAGACAATTTATTCTTATACCTTTGTCCTTCTTGCATAGTTATCACCTACATCGCAGAATTTTTCCATGCTTTTGCTTCCCTCGACAAGGCGGAAGTGACGGCGAGGCGGGTGGAGAAGTTTGCGACGATGTTGAGTGGGTTACAGTGAGTATCACGGTGCTTTTCCAGTATCTCCAGTGATTATGCTGAGAAGGGATGTCCTTGTTCCTTGTGCAGGAAACAGCAGCAGGATTATGTTGCGCAGGCGAAACATGTTTGTGCCCTTACCTCACTTTCGTCCGACAGTCCACCTAACGCGCTCTGAATCCTATGATTAGCTGAGATCCGAAGTCGAATCATACATCCGTGCCTGGGCCGCCAAAGAACTATCAAGCGACCTCCTCCAACTCGAACATGAAATGTCTGCCCTCTACTGCTGGAAGACCGAGGTCAAGCGCCCCGCGGCAAGGGAAAAGGCGAAAGCTGTTGCATTGTTTGGGAACATCCAGACGCGATTGAGTGAGAATCGGTTGAAGAGTTGGGAGCCGCCGCTGGGTCTTTCGTCGGAAGTAAGTTGGGTGCAAGCGCTGGTATGATTGATGAGCTGATTGAGGACTGTGTTTACAGGACCTGGAGAACGATTGGAGGGATCTCTTGAAAGCGGAAACGAGCTATATGCGTAAACTGGATGCGCATTATCGGCAGTACGTTTGCGTCGTTGTAATTTTCCGGATGAGCTGGTGCTAATCTCTACATCTTGATAGACTGAAGCAGGCCATGAAGGAGGAATATGCATCAGTTGCATCTGCACTGATACAGAGGATACAGCGTCTGAATACCCAAATAGCGCACATGTCAGGCTCTCTGCAGGTATGCATCTCGCCCTTGACCCACTACTTTCATCCTGAACCCGCATACTGACGTCGCCACCCTCGCTGTAGGAACAAAAAGCCCTCGCTCAAAGCATCTCGACAGAAGTAGGCAGCATCAAGCGTGACGTCGCCGCTGCCGCCGGGCTGAGTAATCGATGTACAGACGCAAAGATCGACTGGGGCGACCTTGAGCCTATCGAGGATCTGGAATATGAGGCGCAGCTATTGGAGGATAACATTGCGGCTAAGCTGCGGTTCATTGAGAATGGTGAGTTCCGGTTCTTCTCGTTGCTTGGATGATAGGGATGCTGATTGAACCCGTTTGACAGAGCTGATCGCAACGAATCATAGTAATGTGACCAAAGACAAGCTGCTGGAGTGGCAAGCGACATGGCAGCACTTTTGCGACGAAGAGATGGGATATCAGGTATCCGGTATTCGCTCTGTTTGACACGCCCTTTGGCTAATATGACTTTTGCTCACACAGGATCTGGATTCAAGGCAGCTACAGGCGGCCCTGGCGAGTCTCGGACACGTGTATAGCACGGAAGACTTTTTGCGGATATACGACGATATCGTACGGAAACACGGCGCGGTGACATACGAGGCGTTTGCGGACCTGCTGGTACGTCCTACCGCGCAGCACATTTTTCTTGCATGACTGACAACCCACTACTTCTACCCAGGTCACCATAACCGAGGACTCCTCGTCACCGGAACAGCTGATAGAAGCGTTCCGTCTACTAGCGCAAGGGGACGATGTGGTTACCGGTGAAGATCTCCGCCGGGCTCGGATTTCACCTACGGCAACGACGTTTTTGAGCGAGGCAATGCCGAGTCTTGCTCCCCGGGAGGCGGTCAATGGAGCGGATGTGTCGAATGAGATCAATGGGCCGGTGTATGATTGTGAGTCGTCTGAGGGGTTCTAAGTCCCCGAGAGGTAGAGGCATCGCACTGATTGACAGATGCTTTCGTAATTGGATAGATCGGGCCTTTTTGAACGCTACATTTGCGTAAGCTTGATTCTGGAGCCGAGGAGGTCAGTCAGTGTTTGATCCAGCAAGTTGTCATAATGCAATCAATGTTCATGGATGGCCGTGGTGCCATGATGTTGTCCAAGCGATATAGCTGCCTTTGACAAGTTTATGCATAAAGACCCTGCATTTCGTTCCGACATGGCGGTCTGTTCTGCGATTCCTTAGTTCCGGTCCATACAGCTGTTCAGAACATAATAAGAACTCGGTCCGGCTCTGCTTGTGAGGTGACAGGCATCGCATCACGAGGTACATACATCTCAGAACATCATCAAGGAAACATGTACTGCCTGTACTGTAGACCCAAGCTCGAGGGTGCGCCCGTACTACATTTATGCCACGTGCCTAAGCCCCATTATTGGCCGTTTGGCTGATTCGTAACCAAACTCATTACTGTGAGTTATTATGTTATCATCGTAAAGTCCCTGTTCTACTCGAGCTTCCGTTTCAAACGACCACCTCACTCGAACCGCCCATCAACAACACAACAGCCCGCCATGTCCTCCCACCCACCACCACCGCCGCCGGTATTCATCCCCCGCTCCACATCAAACGGCACACACCCGCTATCCCAATTAGCCCGTCATGGGAAATACGTGCTGGCCGGTGTGGTCGGGTGCTGGTACACGAACGTAGTAGGGTTGGTGATGGATGATTTGTTGGCCCAGCGGTATGGCTCATGGAATAGTACAAGGACGGAAGGAGGAGGAGGTGGAGTGAGGAGTGTAGGGAAAGGGTATAAGATGATGATTACCTCCCTCGGATTGCAGGCGGTGACAATAGTAAGTGATTGGTTCTGCCTCTGCCGCCGTTTACCGCGTTGTCCAGTGTTTTACGGGAACAGGCGCAGCCAGACTGACTGTTCGTGGCCCTTGATAGGCGATCTTCCTGTACCTCGTTATCTTCCTCCCATGGATTCGCGGAGTAATACCAAACGTACGTCCTCTCCTCCTGGGCCCGTCCTTATTCCCACCTTCCTACATGTCTTCATCGCGCCACCAAACACCAGCAAACCAAACCGCCTTTGTTTATGCTAATCCTGTAATTCTTTTGTGGGTAGTACCCATCATGGCAGCGCTCACAACGACTCCGGATTATCATGCCGCTCCTGACAAGCACTATTATCACGGGGTATACTACACTCGTCCTAGCGCTCGCTCGAGGAACGGGGTTGGGCGCGTTTCAAAGTTTCGTCGCTGGTACGTTCTTCCCTTCCTCCCCGCTATCCAGGCAACTGCAAAAGGTGGTGAGCTAATCCGCTCTTGTGCTTGGTCTTGGGTGGTAGCGACGTCCATCTACCTCCTGACGTTTGGGTTGTTGGGACTGATACCGTCGCCTGCACCACCGATTGTGATGCCCGATACGAGCGACGTGTATAAAGGACGGAGGAGGGATTAGCAGGGTGTGTGGTATTTCGGGAGGTGTACGATTGATGTAGATGGTTGAATGGAGTTTTTGCTGCGACACGATATGCGGGATATGGATGGGTAACGAGGTTAGTCTGGTCTACGTGTAATGCCGGCGCACCTAATATTTCTTGTAATACCTATTGGTACCCTATCGATGAGTTCACCACCTTCCCCGATGACGGTATTTTCCGTTTATGCCAATTCAACCTCAAAGTAAGCACTCTTCGGATCAGGTGTGGAACAATGCGACGAGCGTTCTGTACCGGTAGTTGGAGTAGGGAAGCGGATCATCATGTCGACAGCTACTAGGACAATCAAGAAATATTATACCGTACCTCCTCTCATATTGGTAGGAGATCGATAACGCCTGATTCGATGCTGAAGACCGTCTTGGTGTAAATGTTGGTCCGTACGGTGCGAAGCAGTGAAATAGTCCAGTGTATTCTTTTGAATTTCACTGCGGCGCATGTCATGTAACAGATGAGAATACAAGCAAAACCTTGGACTGCAACATCATATGGACATCGTCAACTAGCTATAACAACCCGACTTCAAGTATCATCGAACAGGACCTGGGGACTCTACTGCAGAACATGTAGTTCTTCTTTCTAGGCATAAACGGGGTTTGAAAGTTCTGCAGCGCTACTCGAAAACAGAAAACAAAGTCAAACAAGGCCCGCAGCCCCGTTGAGAAAGGAACGTCATTCTTCATTTACTTGTGCACTCGGGATAGCCCTATCCGACGGTGGTCCTCAGCTCTCTACTTCGGGAGGATGACGCACTATCCATTGTGCCGACGTAGCGTCGAAGTCTGCCCATATAAATGGAGTATCAAGAGGTTTTTGATTTATGAAGGCACGAGCAGATGCGAAGAATGCCGAGGCGAGGAAATTGAAACAATGAATCTGAACCTCTTGGAGAGCATATAGAACGGCGCCGTCTTCATATTGCAGATCCACCGTGACAAAATTGCACATGGCACAATACATGTCTTTCAAAGTGCCACGCTTTCGCAACAGGTTGTCCATTCTGTGCGCAATGTCATAAGGTCCATCGTCCACCTCGACTTCGAAATCATTGACCGTGAACGGACCTTCAGACCTTCCTGTGGGAAAAACGTATCCGGCGCTCGAGCAGTTGAATGCATCCATTCTGACTGTCCATGAGATACGTGCAGAGCTGATAGGCCCCCCTGCGTTGTAGGTCACATCGAGCGCGGCGAAATGTGTGTATCGCGGAGCCGCATGTGCTGCAGTTACCGAGGAGAGTAGCGGAAGCGGTGGTGTCATGCAGCTGGGGGGACTAGTATGGGTCTGCGTATATGATGCTCGTGATCCTTCATCGAGAGCCACGTTTATCGAGGGTAACCGGGTACACGCAGTAGATGAAGTGTCGTGTTCCAAGACAGCAAGTGAGGGAGGAACAGACAGATGGTGGAGACTCTTGCTGTGGATTTGAACGAGCTCCAGCTGCTCACGCGAGATCGGATCGGAAACCCAGGTCACATTGGAGTTTCCGCAGCTGGAGTTTGAGCTATGGGGGCCAGGGTTAAGGAATCTGCCGAAACTTGCGCTGGCTTGCGATGCCGTAGGAAAAGGTAGGATGCTTCAAGGGTCATTGAAAGTCAGTACACTTGTCGGTGATGAAAGTAGCAGGGAACGTTGACTCACTATGATGGGCGACACGAGCCCCTACTCGGTGATCGCGACAGGTGAGGAGGGCAAGATATGCTTCGCGTAGCATTCCGTTTTCCGAGTCAATACGTCTGCGAAAGACATTTCGTCTCAGAGAGCGGAAGAAGAACTCACAGGGGAGCTTGGCTTGAAGGTGTGTCTGCAGCCGAAGATGGCGGATAGTTTCCGTTGGGAGACGCCATTCGGAAGATCAAAACGACAAATGTGCAGCGATTGTCCTGGAAGTCTCCTCTCCTTGTACGCTCGACGGCCTTGACTTGTCGAGATGCATCAGTACATATATATAATGCAAGGCGCGTCGACGCATATCGGAACAAGGCTGGGACTGAGATGAGGACGAAAAAAGGAAAAAAGGGACGTTCCTTTGTGACAACAGAAGCGGTCAATGGAAAACACGAACTGAATGAAATGGTGAAATATTGTAGTCGATCGGCTGTTGTTCAGCCACAGTGAACAACTACGTAACGTTTGAACGCCATACCACCCAAAACATTGACATTCACCCATTCAGCTATTGGATTCTCTTACGATCCGCGCTCAGCCGAACTAAGATCTAATATCGGCTGCATGATCGCCAAAGTCATTGAACCCACCTTTCACCTCATTCATAAACCCATGCGACTAGCCGTTTGCACCAGCTTTCCCCTGACGAATCATCATCACTCCAAGACTTATCAACTCGCCAAAGTCTTCAGCCAGCCAACTCACAGTCGCACCGATCACCACCGTCAATCGTTCTGGCACGTTTGGAAATGTTTTCCTCAGTGCCTGTACGGTGTTCTTCGCATTATAGATTATCGAAGTAATGAATAAGTAGCTGTGGGTGTGAGCGACTAGTACGGCCGATGTGCTCCTTGCGCGTGCTCGTGTACGAGAAGGTGTTTTCGCAAGAGACGGAAATCCAAATCCTGGGAATATCATCGACTCGACCATTAAAAGTCGCAAAGATTTCAGGTGGTATGTAAGGGCATCCTGCCAGAGCATGTAAGGATGGATAGGCGACGGAAAGGGTTGCGAACTCACTACTGGGGATTGACTTGAAGGTGACATCGATACGACTGCCGGATCTTTGTGCAACTCTTCGAGGGAATCTATCTCGCTTTGACAGGTAGCGTGATGTCTTGCTCCCTGTTATGAGCAAAGCTATTATGATCGACAGGACGTTAAACACGAGAAGCAAGAAACTCTGACAAATTCTTAACTGGGTCAATGAAGCTTTGCCAAGGCGAAGCATCGAGGTATATTTAGTTGAATTCTTTGGTGGGTCGCAGTGGTAGAAAAGTCAAGAAGAAGTACAGATAGACGATATGACACTGTTCCTTTGCGCTGGCGAAAGGTGTGGTAGAGTAGTCAGCAGAATATGGATCGCGCCCTGTGTTGCGCCGATACTGTAGGTGCGATTTTCACTGGAGATCACATTTCTAGCTAGCCACTCGGTTTCGACCACGATACAAAGAGATTCTCCTCCGGTCCGATCGCGACATCGCAACTTTCAACCTACTCTGTTGGTCTGCCGCATCATTATAACGTAATCATGAACCCTACAAAGACCTCGAGCGCACCTACTGCCACAGTGATGACACACCAGGATCACGGAATACCCATTGCCTCACCTCACCGTCTTCGATAAAGTCCGCCCATATAGTCACAGCGTCTTTGCGGTCGGGTTTGAAGACATGAAGACATCTCCAGAATGCCATCGCGAGACACCCTCCACAGCTATTTCTAATGACCTTAATCCGCCAGTTTGCGCGCACGCACATGCACATAGCTTTACAGATTTCTCTCCAAACGAAGTCCCTGTCTTCCAAAAGTTTGACAATTCTTTGAGCGATATCCATAGGTTGCTCCTCCTCGAGGACTAGAAAGTCATAGACTGTGAATGGTCCTTTAGTGATGCCTTCCGTATCGTTAGATCTTTTCATCGTGGTTTCAAGAACGTCCAACCTGACTGTCCATGAGGGACGTCCGAAGTTGGTTGGCCCCATTGCAGTGTAGGTAACAGAGATCGTGGCATGACACGTGTATCGCAGAGGTGCATGTGCCACATTTGCGGAGGCGAGTTGCTGAAGCGGTGGTGTCACGAAGGAAGGGGAACTAGTATGGCTCTGCGCATATGAGGCTGGTGATTCCCCTTGGGGAGATCCGATTATTGAAAGAGGCGGAGGAAAGGAAGTAGGCAGCGTGTGGCGTTGCAAGACAACACATGAAAGAGGCGCAGACGGTTGAAAACTGTTGCTGTGTATTCGAAGGAGCTCCCGCTGCTCAAGCGAGAGCGGATCGGGAACCCAGGCCGCATCGAAGCTTCCGTTGATGGAGGCTGACCTATTGATGATAATTCTGCGGGAACTCGCACTGTGTTGCAATGCGACCATAGGGTCAGGTAGCGCGCTTCAAGGGTCATTCAAAGTCAATATACTTGTCTGTCATGAAAGCCGGGAACGTCGACTGACTAGGATGGGCCAGACGAGCGCCTGCCCTGGGAATATGACAGGGAAGGAAACAAAGATATGCTTCACGTAGCACTCCGAGTCAACACGTCTGCGAAAAACATTTCGTTTCAGAGAGCGCACGAAGAACTCACAGGGGAGGCTGGCTTGAAACTGTGTCCGCAGCCGAAGATGGCGGATAGTTTGCGTCGGGCGACGCCATCCGGAAAATCAAAAGGATGAATGTGCGTTGATTGTCCTGGAAGTGTCCTTTCCTTGTACGCTCGACGGCCTTGACTTGTCGAGATGCATCAGTACATATATATAATGCAAGGCGCGTCGACGCATATCGGAACAAGGCTGGGACTGAGATGAGGACGAAAAAAGGAAAAAAGGGACGTTCCTTTGCGACAACAGAAGCAGTCAATGGAAAACACAAGCTAAATTGAATGGTGAAACCGTAGCCTGAGGATCAGACGAAAAGCTTGCATACCGACAGGCTAACCGCACAGGTTTACTCTGTTATAATCAAAGCTTTCATGAACGACGGGACGGACGTTAAGCACGAGAAGCAAGAAACTCTAACGAATTCTCAACTGGGTCAATGAAGCCTTGCCAAGGCGAGGCATCCAGGTATATGTAGTGAATTCTTTGGTGGGTCGCAGTGGTAGAAGAGTCAAGAAGAAGTACAGACACACTGTTCCCTTGTACTGGCGAAAGCTCCGGTCAAGAAAAGAAGTCATCAAATCATGATTCACGCCCCGTGTTCGACCGATTGATACTGTAGGTACAACAATCGCATACTGACTGGTGCGGTCGCTATACAATAATATAACTGATCGCCTCTTTTCAGATCTCGTCTCCTTGATTGCCTATCAACCTCCGCCAAGCTGAATCCCGTCATCAGTCGCAAGGCCATAGAAAGACTGCACGACAGAAACAGGTGTGGCAAATTGCGTCCCTCTGCATACTATTAAACAACATGGGGATGGCCACATATTCGTAGACTCAACTGTATTCGTGATTTTAGCTTCCATCATACAATGGGTACACTAAACTCATTCAAGAAACGGCAGACGAGCATTTGCCAGTTTCGTGCAGAGGACCTTCGAAGAACCTGCGACGCCACTCGTGCGCCACATCTCTCAACCTGAAACAAACTTGCGTCGTCCGTCGGTCTTCACACACGGACTCCAGATGAACCTGTGGGGTGCCTTTCCCACAATTCTGGTATACCAGGAGCACGTAAGATCCATTGTTGCGATGTAGCGTCGAAGTCTGCCCATATACCGTGCGAGGAATCGTGTTGATGCACATTTCTCCAGAATGCCCACGCGAGCGATTCTATACAAGCAGATCGAACGTCTTCTCGTCCCGGTACTGCATCAACATAACCGCACATGGCTCCATAGATATCTTCCCAAATGATGTTTTCCCCGTTGCTCAAAAGATCGGCGATCTTTGTAGCAATGTCCTTCGGTTTCTCCTCCACCGCGACTGAGAAGTCGGAGACCCTGTATAATGTTCCGGACATGTGCGTGGAAGAAACACGTCCATCGTCGGTGATGTCAAACTTTTGAGTCCAGACATACCATGAGGGACTTGAGGAGTTGATAAATCCTCGCGTGTCCAAGGTAATTTGAAGCGTCGCAAATTGACTGTAATGCGGATTTAACCGTGGTGTCACACTCGCTTGAGAAGGCGGCTGGATGAGTGGTGGAGGTGATCCTGGCAGGAGGGGTCGTTGCATGACGGAAGATCTACTTTCGTCCGCTCGGCGTTGGTGCAGTGGCTCAACCGTGGTCGCTGGATGGGTTGACGCATGCGACGTTGCCGGTACCGTTTCCAGGAATCTGGAGTTTCCCGAGAGAAGAGGAGGACGATTTGCACAGCTATTTGCACCCTCATGCGAAGGAGAACGCGGTTCGCAAGCGTAAAGGTTAGCGAGATCGCCGAGCAATTGCTTGTGGTGCTGCAGGACATGGCTGAGATGTCGTGACGTGTCACAAGGCTCGCCATAGCAGAACTTTCAGCAATGCTGTCCTTGGAAGCTGTGTTTGGTGGCTGCGTTACGAAAGACGCATTACACGTGCCTCTTCGAGACACATTCGCGGGTCAATGCGTCAGCAAAGGGCCATCTCAAAGGCAAAAAGGGGAAACATAGGCTCACGGGCGAAGATGCTTTGGGCTGTAGTAGCGCCACTGATTTGATCTGCCGCTTCCGGAATCGATACCATTTTGAATGGGAATGGGCGATGACACGTTTCAACTACAGAGAATGTGTTTCAGGCGTGAATACTCGTAAGACTAGCGGATTGTGCGAGATGCATCAGTATGTATACCGCCCGACGCAGATCGTACGCAAAAGATGCAAGATCAAGAAATGGTAACGATCCTTTGTGACAACAGAAGCAGTCAATGGAAAACACAAACTAGATGAAATGGTGAAACCGGTCGATCGGTTGTTCAGGCACAGTAGACAAGCACATACTATGACGTTGACATACTCCCAAACGATCATATTCACCCATTCAACTCGCGGATCCACCTGTAACCAGCACCGGCTATAACTAGAATCCACCGTCACCTGCGTGATCGTCCAAATCGTTAGATTTTGTCTCCAACCTCTTGCAACTCGCCAAAAAGCATCGTATCACCCCTCCCTTCCTTTTCCGTGCCAACATTCATCACCCCTGCAAGGCCGGTCCATTCGGCAATGGATTGAGCAAGCCAAGTCACAGTCTTGACAGCATTATTCGTTTGGCTACGCTTGACGACGTTTGAGCGAGTTTGTTGATCCCTTGTAACGTTGGATAGTGGCGGAGCTAGTAGGGAGCAAGGGATGTGAACCACTATCATCAATCTCCAAGTCGAACCAGTTGAAAGCAGGAATCGTATTCTCCGCATCTTGAACCACAAACGCACAAGTCCCTCGAAGCTCGGCAACAGTATCGGCCGATAGTTCTCGTCAGATCTCGGCTGGGTAGGGCATTCCATGGATGGCGTGTCCAGGATGCGCTCCAAGACTCGGTCCGGTTCAAGGTGTTGATTATGGGAATCGACACGAATGATTGCTGAAACAGCATTGCTGTCAAGAATCAAGAGCATACTCGCTGGACTGAGATTTTGCTGTTGCTCGTGAGCACAAATGGTGAAAACGAACCCGAAACTCACCACTAAATCACACAGGGATCTTGCTTCTTGCTGACGGTTCTGCATCACGAATTGGATTTCACGACAAGACCTGCTAGACCCACTTCTCGAAAACGTACAAGCGACTTGTCCTTGGTTGACTTGTATAGCACCGGCGGTAGACATCTGTCGTTGAAGCGCGATGGTTGCCGTGCGAGTTGCGTCGGGGATGGTTTGTGCGAATTGTTAGAGTGTCCTTGAGCAGTGAGGATGGGAACTTGTCACCGTCGACTGTCGATATAGGTCACAGAACCGCATGTTCGTTGCGTGGGAAACGAGTTGTCAAACGGAAACTTGAGGATATCTGCTAATGATGGTTGGTTGAGTCGATCGCTGCAGCCTGCAGGACAGTCGACACGTCATCTTTCATCATACAGTATCGAATCATCATTTCATTTCATTTCATGACAAGAGAGAGGTATACCAACGGCATTCACATTATTCATTCAACCATCAGCCATCAACAGTCTGACCCTATCGCTGTACGGTTACCCTATAGTTCAAACCTACGCGCTTCAGCCTCCGCAACCAATCTTTTCCGGCAACATCCAGCACCACTGCGAATCCAAAATGGCCTCCCTTTCTCATCAATTCCAACAAATGTTTACGGCTGACAGTCCACCGACACTCGACACCCTGCCCGAAGACATCCTCCAACTCATCATCACCCACCTGCAAACAGAAGAACCTGGAACGCCTCGAAACGTCCCGCTATCGGGCGTCGAAAAAGACGCGCAGGATATCGGGTTCCAGCGGTCGCCGTGGAACAAGGATCTTCATAGTTTGGCAAAGGTTTGCAAGAGGTTACGAGAGGAGACGTTTTGGAAGACGAGGGTGAGGGTGCTGAGAGTCAAGGATACAGAGGCGGATGTGAAGAGAACGATGAAGGTGATTCAACCGGCGAAGCGGCATCACGTTCAGTATGTCTGCTTCCACCGAATTACGATCCTTTGCCATTTGCGTACATAGCGGCTAAACATCACCGTCGCCTCCTGCAGCGCCATCATCTTTGGGAACGGACGATGCACCGAAGGTGTCGCAAAATCACCCGACTACCAATCATTCTGCGCCAGTTTCCCGCAACTTCGTGCGATCCGACATACAAGCTCGTACGATTTCTACGTGGTCGACCACGTCACAAACCCGCCATTCCGGTCTCACGCGTTGAACTCGCTGGATGTACACCTTCCCTCTGCCCTGCTCGAAAGCATCGACCCTCCGAAAAAAGTCCAGCCAATCTCTGTGAATTCCCTGACTTTACGCTCGTACGACGAATTCATGCTGCACCTGCCTGGACCATTCACGTCCTCAAAACCAGATTGGCTACACAATGTCGTGCGACAAGTCAAGGATGTTCGGCAGCTCAGTCTGCATACGGGGTTGGAGGACGATGCGGATAAGGATTGGCCCGGGTATGACAAATTACCGAAATACGATCCGTTCCCTGGGTTTTTGAAGGAGGATTTCGTCGGGCTGGAGACGTTGAATGTTTATTTCGAGACGAGGTATCGGAAGGATGCGGAGAATCCTTGTGATCTAGTAAGCGTATTTTTTGCACACAGCTTGACGGATGCAAAGTAACCCTTCCCTGTCTCCTTAGCACCTATGGACCCACTTCCTCACCCACTTTGTCCCGACAATCCGGCACGTCAGGTTCCTCATCCAGTACCCCGACATTGACGAGTTTGTGGAAACGATCCAGAACCTAAAAGCAAACGACTTGCCACCGGACCGAGGCCTCACGGGCGCCATGAACCGGTATTTTCCGACGCTTGATCAGATCGATACGTTGGTGGAAAAAGCTGCTGCTGCGATTCCTGCGCTGCAGACGTTCGAGTTCAAGTTTGATGATCGGCGCGCGCATCCACCGCCGCTTATTCACTATTTCGCGACGATCCAGCGGGAAGAAGACGGCACGGCGAGCAAGACCGATATCGTGAAACACGTCCGAACGGTCGATGGGGAGACGATGAGCTGGTTGGTCGAGTCGGTTGCCGAGTTGATGGGTCTTGGTGGGATGAGAGGTGGGAATGGCGGAGGGGGCTGGTCGGATGAATTCGACGAGTTGGAGGAGGGCGGGGATGATTTTGATGATTTTTATGATCGTGCGTCGGATCAGGGCTTTTAGCTTGCTCACAAGTGGAGGTTTAGAGGGCCGGAGAGCTAGAGCGAGGGATTCGGTTGTACGGTTCTTGAAGGATGTGATAGTACGTCGTTGTGGTTGTACTCTCTTTCTGGGCAGGGTGTAACGATCGATCGTCTCATGGTCTATATGCTGTTTCTCATACCTCTCCTACCGATAAAGAATCCTTCGCCGAAAGCTTCAAAGACCTTCCGCATGTTTGACAGCCGAGGACGGGTTGCGCGAACGATTTGGAAGAATTACTGGAACCCCCAGTTCTTCCTACACACCACGACTTGGTGATCAAACGACCAACAATTGGCAGGTTTGCGAAAATATGCGCCGCTTTGAAAAAAAGAAACAACGGCGCATGATACAGAACGTCTCAGTTGCAGCGAACACAAGGAATCTATCATCCTGCCTTTGGTCCTGCAGCAGCCGACCATCTTGGACAAAAAAGTACCCCTGGAATCTCTGGCAAATTGCAGATCGACGTATTCACGTGTTCAAGGATCAAGCGAAGTATGTCTTTTGCAGGCATTTCGATTCTTCTGATTATGCCCTCCGCGTTTATGAAACTTGGAAAAGAGTCTCGTTGCGACTTTACGTGTATACCAAACTATGGATACGGAGGTGACCCCTAAAGTTCCTTTGTGTTCCCCTTCAGCGCCACAATGGTACCACAGCGAGATGAAATCGGTGGGGGGAGACGCAGCTTACAAGAAGTGAGTTCGCTCTCAATGAACCGCCAGATGCCTTGTCATTGGCACATTCACCATTCCCCTTCCTAACAGCAAGCTACTTCCCAATATCCCACCACCCCTTCGTCATGTCTTCGGAGAAACTTCCACTGCCATCCCAAGTACTACCCGGCCACGACGCTCTACCCGAGACACAAACCACTTCAGAACAACTTTCACCCTCAGATCGCGCCACAAGAATCTCGCGCACTATACTCCTCGGTATCTTGACCATCACATACAGCTGTTTCCTTTATTTCTCACCAACAGGTAGATGGAGTCCCTCGACGATTGCTGTGACCGGGGAAATATATGCGGGTGTACTTCGTGAGTTCAACCCTCGTCCAAAGGTTGATATGATCAGAGCAATCGCTGACGAGTTGTAGGGTGTCCTTAGGGTCTTGCAAAACAGGGGTCTGTAGCGATTGGCTCCAGGGAGAAGGTAGCTATCCCAAATCTATAAACTTGGCGTCTTGCCTGACGATACGCTGCTCACTTTCGATATATTACAGGCTCACGCGCACTCTCATCAGTCAAACTGGCACAAGGCTACTTGGCTGCCGAGGCCCTGATCGTGTCAGCTCTAATTTGCCATTGTCTCAGCTTCCTGTCCACTGCCGTCCCGAAAGACACTACACTCGTCGGCACATCCGAGAACTTGCCCTCAGCCGACCTATCCGATGAACCAAAGCTCCCTCTCTTAGGCCGAATACGCAAATGGTTCTCCGAGCTGTGCGAACGGAGTCGAAAACTCGCAAAGATCATGACGTACATGCTGGTGCCGCTTCTGCTCTTACTCTACTTCATCGTGTGCACCGACGCTATTAGCCATTCCATGTTCAATCTGTGCTCGCTCGGATCAATAAATCGTATGTGACGGCAGGCTGTCCTTTGCACGAAAGCTGATTGTGGATGGTGCCTTTGCTCATACCTGTCTTTTCACTTTCTTGGGAACTTTAGTTGGCTTGTCAACAGTCCTCCTGGCATTCCAGTGCTTGATGCCGGATAATTTACCGTCTCGTGAAGGAAGGCACGTAGTCTTGAAAAGCTTCTTTTGCGTGTGCTACTTCCTCTCCAAAGCGCTTATGAACAAGCGCTTGAGAAAGAAGGACGGGAGCCCCGTGTAATATATCCACAGCCACAAGCCTGTACTTTCTCCCTATCATGCGGAAACAACGATAGGGTCCACCATAGTAAAAGCTGAAGGAGCGATTCGCCTGTTCACAACATAGAGATTAAGTGCCATGTACGGGACAGGACTCAGTCGCAGCCATATAACAAGGAGTAATAAGCCTACCCCTAGTAAACGTTCCTCCGTCACAAAATGTGACATGGTCTTTGACTCCCGGTCAAACAAGGGTTATCGAGACGCACGCAGATAGGCTCATGACACCATTTTCATTTGGGTTACGAACAGGCGACAATCGCCTGTCCGAAACAGTTCTGTAGCGCCTATTACTATCACACGCACATCTGCATCCTGTCTGCTGTACATGAATACAACTTGCACACCCATCGCGTGGGACGTATTGTTCAACTGTCTCATACCGGTTCTCAAACTACACCTGGTGGATCGCCCTGAGCCGGTTCTATCTCTGTTGCATCTTCCTCTACCGTTCTTCCTGTTCGACGAAGGCGTCTAGCCGTTCGAGAGGCGACTGGCGCGTCCTCTACGTTGCGAGGCCGGACAGCGACCAGCAATACCGATGCGACTGCCGGCGGCCAATTCCAAAGGGCTATGTCGTCAGGTGTAAGGTCACTCTCTTGGTCCAAGATCGTATGTCGAGTATCCGAGTCTCTGCATAACCCCACAACGCATTGTAATATCATGTGAGCGATCTCTTGAGACGCGACTTCAAGATTCATCCATAATTCCATAGTTCACTTACGTGATATCATTCATCACCACCTTCATCATCTCTTTGAAAATCCAGTCGTCTTCAAAGATCGGCGAAACGCCACTGGGTTCGAAAGGATCACCCCGGTAAAACAACGCCTTGGCTGACGGTTTTGCACACACCCTTCTACGAAACTGTCAGTATTGAAAAAAGTAAATGTGTCAAAAAGAAATATCTCATCGTGTTATTCGTGTATAACACAATGTTTCGTCTAAAGACTTTCACTCACTTCGCCCATGAGCATGGGTCGCTGTATATCTGCAGACAGACTTTGCCAGGATGGAACCGTCTCGATCCTTCTGGTTGACTCGGTCTCCATTTGACCCCATCCAACAACGATGCGAGCGGTAGACTAATACGTCGAGGTGCAAAACAGAGAGAAGGCTGCATACTTAGCTTTGGATCGCATGTACAACCAAAACACGGAATCCTTTCAGCATCTCGTAGACGAATCGACTTACTTGTAGCCATCTCCACATCTTGTTCTTCACTTCTTGCAGAGTACTTCTATCTTGACCGGGTGGTTCTTCATCCTGTAGGCCTAAAATTGAGCGGGCATGCAGAACGCGAAAGTTCCCTCGTCTAGCACGGGTTATTGCCGGTTCCCGAATCGGCACCTCATTCTGGTCCAGAGTGCGCAGTTGTTCATCTCTCACTTGACGTAAAGTGACTGAACAAAGAAAAAGAAGGCGTTAACGCTATTGAGTATTGAGTATTGCGCAGTTTGCCCATGAAGAATGCAATTCAGGTCTAACCTTCAGCTTGGGCGCGGGCCTTGACTCTTCTTCCAGCCGCTTGCGTCGCTCTTCGCCCACGGCTTCGGCCGCAAGCAACCTTGCTCGCATGCGTGCGAGCTCGGTCTCCAGTGCGAAAGTCGCTTGATCTGACGCCGGGATTGACGGCACCATAGGTTGTGCCGGACTATAGAGAAACAATGTTACTCTGTCAGGAGAAGGGTCCCGACGACAATACTTCTCAAAATGTATCTAAGCTTACCGGGACGGATTGGCAGGACCGGAAGGCCTAATTTCGCCCTCCCGTACCCTATGGAGGCGATTTTCAGTAAGTCAAGCATAGTAGCAATAAGAAGCAAAATCACGAGAGTTGGCTGGTAAACTCACCTTGCAGGTGAACCACGGCCGGGGGTGAGGGTCGAGGACCTCGAGGATTCACGAACTGGTAAAAAGCTGTCTTGCGTCGCTGTAGCGGCGTCCGCGGCACCAGCTCCAGTCCGTCTTGGTTGGGGTCCAGGGACGGAGGTTGCCGCACCTCTGGAGGCTCCCCTTGCACCGATACCGCCGCGAGACTGAGGGGCAGTTCCTCTAGCCGCAACAGCAGCCGCACTGGGCCTACCTCTGGTAACCCCTCTGGTAATCCCGCCACCCGTGTTACCTCTGGGACCCCCAGGAGCGGACGCGCTGCTTGCTCCGCGGGCAGCACCTCGTATAGCCCCGGAGGCTGTTCCCGCTGTCGCATCTCTCCCACCTCTGGCTCTTCCTCTTGCCATAGTGTATATCTCGGCGGTGAAGAGCCGTATATTAATACCTCCCAAAAAGTCCAACCTGAAAAGAGCGTATATGAAAACGCCAACGCAGGGGAGTACTTGAACGGTAGACTCTGTAAAAATTTATCTCGCGACGCGCCGTCGCACGTCCATGACCGGGAGCGGATACACCGGCCACCTCAAGCCGTCCGCGGATTGGTGGAGGATGACGCGGCTGAGATACCCAGGTACTCTTGAGTGCCGGAATAATGAGACGTCCTTGTTCGTGTCCGTTAAGTGACTGATACATGTATTCAGTATTCTACATTCAGTAAGCGGCGAGTCGTTCGCGAGTGAAATCAGCCCTCGTAACAAACTTACCGCTTCCAAAACAGCCTCATCTGCATCACAACGGAGAAAACAGGGAGTCTATTGAGCATATGTCGCCTCACACTCCCACGAGACCTACGAGTATACCGGGACAATCGCCTGACGCGCACATAAGATTAGTCAAAGTGAGTATTTCTTCCAGCGTGAGACGCGAGATCTAGAGCTTGCATGAACTCACCTCTTGTGGTACGGCCAGAGACAACGACTCTACGGTCTCTCCGCGTCTTCAGGAAATACACCCATCCTATTGACCGCTAATGTACACGGCAATGTTGCCCAGTCGCATGGTTCAGTGAGCACACACAACTTCGGAATCTCATGCGAATGGTAACTTACGTTCGGGATGCCGACTTGCAAACAGGACCCTTTCCATGTAGACGCAGCACTTGAAACTCGGTCCTATGAAAGTCCAGCTGGTAAGCGGCTACTTGACCTATGTTAGCTCGAGTTGATCAGCTGACGACCTATAAGGAATGGCGGTGATAACTTGGGGGTGCAGCTCTTCCAGCAGGTCCAGGCTCTACCAGCAGTAATGAACCAGGGATACTGTCAGAAGCAGACATCTTGGTGTCCCTGCCAGAACTTACCGACCACGACGAGAGCTTGAACCTAGGCTCTAGCCAGAGTGAAGATGACACCGAAGGATCGAATTCCGAAGACATGGCTCTGTCTGGACCTCCGGCCGAGGCTCCGACAATTGCAGAGCTTGCTGCAACATCGACTCTCACTTCTTTGACTACACCGCTCGCCGCGGACACCTATTACCGTGAGTTGAACAATTGCGGCTACTGTAACGTCACTCAGCCGTAACTCACATTTCTCTGTCACGTTCCACTTCAGAAGGCAACACAATGAGCGAGGCGGCACTGATCCAACTTGTTGCCCAAGCCACGACAGCGAGCCGGCTACCTCGGGCTCTTTGGAATGGTTTGCAAGGAATGCCGGGCCAGTATTTGCTCCCAGGAGCATTTCCCACTCATTATCACTTGTCGAAGGCTTTATCGCAACAGGCGAAGCTGAATATCCGCAAGATCGATTGCTGTGTTAACGGATGCCGAGCTTTCACCAGGTCTTACGCAAAGGACGTTCAATGCCACTCTTGCAAGCAACAACGTTACGATTCAAGGGTGAGATTTGGCTACCAATATATACCATGTGAAAAAAGATTCGACCAATCTGCTTTCAACATAGGGCAAGGCGCGAAACGTGTTCCTTTACTTCTCGCCTGTCAACCGGCTACGAGCGCAAAATGGCAATCAACTATTATCCGAGCGGCTCAGATATCCGCAAGTTCGCACAGTGGATCCCGACAAGTATCAGGATATCTGGGAGGGTGCACACATACGAGATTTGAAAGGTCGGCGAATCACATGGGCGGGAACAGAGGTCCCCGGGGCTGGGAAATACTTCGCGGATGACACGCAGATGGCTCTGGGCCTTGCAACCGACGGGCTGCCATGTTGGAAAAGGAGTCGGTTGGATTGCTGGCCGGTCCTTTCGACCAACTACTCCCTTCCTCCTGAAATTCGCACCAAGAGGGAATACCAGATCTGTTGTGGATTGATACCGGGTAAGTTGATCGTCGCATTTCGATCAAAGTTGAAGCAGCGGATGCTGCCAGTCTATATCTGTTACAATCATCCAGCTTACTTTGTACTATGAGTTTTCCATAGGTACTCGAGACCAACTCGTAGAGCGCAAAGTAGACATGGACTCATTCTTATGGCCGTTAATGGAAGACCTGCAGATCCTTGCGACCACCGGAGTACCTTCCAAACGGTGGAGAGATGGCGCGTTCGTTGATTTCGATATGAAGGCTCATCTTGTCCTGATTTCGGGTGATATGCCCGCCATATCTAAAGTTAGTGAACACGACGCACGAGGACTTTAAATACACCCCCGGGGAGATGTGCTGATGTATATGACAGCAGCTGATGAACTTCAAGAACATCGGGGCAAAAGTTCCTTGCCGATGGTGCACTATGCCAGCGAGACGTGCTGTAGGGGTAGACGGAAAGGAACACGGAAAATGTTATTTGACGACACAAACGGCGGATGCGGCCGACAACCCAGATTATGCTCAACTACCGTTACGAACCCATCGTCAGATAATCAAGGATGTGACAGCAATTCGAGCCTGCACCTCTGTTGGCAGCAAGGAAGCGATGCAGGTCGAGAAGGGCATTAACAACCAGGTATGTCCCGTAGTTCGCATCAAAAGCGTATGTTATGTTGTGTGGGTGATTGACGTTGCTGTTATCTTGGTGATCTTGGGTGCCATAGTCTGTATTTTCCATTATCGGCTCTATCAATTTCCCATGGTCCTTCACGGCCGACATCATGCACATCATCTATGAGAACATCATGAAGGAAATGTTGGGGATATGGGAGGGCAAGTATAAGGCAGATATGATTACGGGAAACATGAAGGGAAGGTTGGGCGCAGTGGTCGGGGAGAATTACGTTATATCGCCGGAGCACTGGAAGGCAATTGATCGGGAAGTCGCTGCGTCCAATTCTACGGTACCGGCCGCACTCTCTCGTCGTATGGGTTCCATTTCAAAACGAGGGTATTGGACGGCAGAGATGGGCAAAGTACCTGACCTTCATGCCTTATCTGCTTGCTTGCAGATACACCAGATAATGTGCTCGATCGATCATCCCGAAGCCGTTGCCCGATGGCGGCACATAGTTACAGGTTTCAAGGATTTATGGAGCGACAGTGCCGAGGGAGAGGAGATGAACACCTTTTCCGAAGGAGCACCTGAAGGGCTGGGCACCTTGTTTGAACAAGAAGTGGTATCGTCGCCAGGTCCAAGTAAACATGTGTGCGCTGCTGTTGGAGCATTTCTGAGCGCAAGAGAGTGGTCCCCCGCTGCCCAAAGGAGTGGGAATGTCTCCAAATACTCTTGGCGGCAGATCATGAAGCCGGATTTGAATATGTGCTCCTGGAAAGGTTATCGAACTTCCGGAGCTCGAGGCTCCCAAGTATGGCGCACATCTAAGAGCAATAAAGAAAGGGAGTGACGCGATTCGAGCTGGGTGATGGTGAGTGAACGTCAATCCCCCGCGCTGCAATTCCTTCGTCTAAATATCTCAACGACTATATGTGCCATTCCTTTCAGTATCAAACATTCGAAGACCCCAACCCACGTAATCACCGGAGAGAGCTCCGAGAAGAAGACTGGATCATGATGCCCACTTACGGGCAAATACTCGAGTTCCTGTCTTTTTGCTGGAAGGGGGAGGATATATGGGTCGCTGTAATCCAAGTATGGGAGAAGGAGAATTGGCTGAAGGATCAGGAACCGGGTTGTGGGCCCCAGTTAAAAATTGCGATGAAGGCAGGACTGCAAGCGGTTGAGGTCTCGGCGCTGGAAGCAATGGTCGGACGGATCAAAATGTGGGATGGGGCTACCGAGATAGAAGTCATGTTTGAAACGTCAGATGGATGTCTGGCCCCCGAAATGTTCTGAAGACAACTAGGCATCTCCTTCTCAGAGCAAACATCATCATGGACTGCTGTATATTATTGTCCTACATCATTGTATCCATGACGTCACAAACATCGGATGGCCACGACCCACGAACGATCGGAGGGTTAGACATGCGTGATTTTCAGTTGTTGAATAATGTCATCACTTCTTGCTGCCTCTTAATAATTAACAACAAGGCATAGCTGTTGTGTATTCAGACCATCGAGCCGACGTATGAACGAACGACCTAATGCCAGACTTCGCCCCAACCTATCCCGACCACGTTCGCACCTCTGGAGCAGAAGATGGGCACCTGGATGTAGTGCCCGACTCCGATCCACCTTATCCAGACCATATAACGATGTTGATTCCCTATGAAAGGCTTTTGCGACGGTCTGTGTCCCCCTCAGGGTCGGTCGGCAGAGGTCACGGCAGCGACCAGGAGCAAGTGACTTCACGTGAGGTGAACGGGAGGTCCTTACGTGGCGTACAAATACAACCTCGCGCCGTCCGAGTGGATGACGGCTACCTGCTCATCTATCCCGAACCCGAGGAAATGATAGAGGTCGTACAAACCCTATTCGAATGGTCTCCTCAACCCCATCCAATTCGCACAGCGCTGTACGAAGGGCCCTATGATCAAACGCAAACCGCACAACAGCGGATAGATGCGGTACATACACCTACCACATCGTCCGTTCCATATCACAGCATCACAACAAACGATACCGTTGAAGTCAATCCCGGCAGGAGCAGCCCTCCCTATGATAGATATGATGTATCACGCCAGCTCCTCTCCTCACCTCCACCACGAAGCCCGACGCCATTGCCGCACACAGCTGTATCAGCGTGGCCGATTCACCCCGTATTGATAGAGTGGGACAAAGCCCAACAGGAAGAGGAAGAGGAGAGAAAACAGAAAGAATTTGAGCGTCTACAGGCATATCGTGCTGGGAGAGAACCCGAGGAGGAAGCCCAAAGGCCAGCACCAGATGAGAACGAGAACAGCGATGATGAAGTGGTAGGTGTATTGATATTTTGTTCATGCTTGCTTCTTTGAGGGAAGACCAAGCTCGACATAGCTTATTGATCTCTCTGCATGTTGCTTGTGTGATAGCTTGGTGCGACGCATCCTTCACGGTCTGGAAGCTTTCACCTCCTTCCTAGAATGGTGTGGGACATAGAACAAGAGCCACCTGTTTTGGTGAACAGAGAGTAGCTTTGATGTCTCCAGAGTAGCTCCAGAGCCATATCACAGCGGATTTGTAAAGACGATTTCTCTTGTAGGATGCGTTACATAGAGCTGTGGGTGAAGACTTCTTGCATTTGTACGGTGAGATTCTGGCAAACTAGACAGCATCCATTTCCTGCTGTCCATGAAGGCCTGAACCTATAGCAAATCTTTTTTAGTTACAGAGCACAACAAGTCAAACATGGCGTTATAAGCCTGATCAAGAGTGTTACTTGACTCCTGGCAAAAAAGTGGCTTCAAAATCCTGACCCAAGTCTCGCCTGATCGAAACTGGGACTGTGAAGGATAGTTCACACCGGGCTCATGAAGCCTATTTATTTTATCATTTGGTCGAATTTTTGACAGGAGTGTTAGGCCTGATCATACCTGACTGTTTATGCCATGTATTGACATCCCACGCTGCGACATGGGCTCAGCAGCCGTCTCATTTCCCATGGTGGTCTGCACCTATTATTGTCTTGTCCATATGGGTTACTCCCGGATCTATAAGTTACATGGTGTGTCTCTCCACATTCCCGTCCGCTGCTCGAACCCTTTTTGATTGACTCCAGAGGACGAGGCCTTTGCAGTCTCAAGGACTTACGGTTTTGCCTCTTTTGTCACCTACATTCGAGCTAGTTCCAATAATGAGTGTAACACCTGCACTCGACTAACATGAGCTTGTAAACCGAACGTCTCTCGATCACTCAACTTACTATCTGCACATGTGGCGCTGATGTGTCGGTAGGTCCACCTCTTGATCTAAGCCACATTTGCGAGTACTGAATGAGGTGTTGGCGCTCTGGATATGTGCTGAATCAGCGGGCAGAGTACGAGAGCAGGGACATCAATAAGTAACCTCGTATCTCCCCAACAATGTTCTGTCGGCTTACAGAGGCACGCCGCGTCGCATTATCCTCTCTTTCAGCTTGTTCATCACTATCAATGGTCAAAGCCAACGCTGTTAGGCAAAGGTGTAAAATGCCAAAGGCTTCGATAGAGACGGCTGGTAATCCCCGGTAAGCTTACATATCTGGACCTCCATCAGCCAATCCTGCATTCCCTTACCTGGGGGAGCTAATACACACATTGGTTCTAAAATACTAGACACACGCGCAAGCCTGGATCAGAACCTAGAAGATGAAGTCAAGTATAAAGCGCATACGTCGATAAAACTTGTAGCCATTTCTCCGTCATCTGGTAAGTGGGGTTCACTATTCCGACTCGTTTTAGATTGGATAGATCTTTCATGCAAGTTTTCAATATCACCGTGCATTGTTGTCTTACTGGAGCCGGGACGTGTCCTAATGGGTAAGGTGAGACCGCAGGGCTTGACATGCCTCCGAATGGTGGCATCGGGTTGCCATGTGACATTGGCATTCCTACCATCGGCGCCATAGGCCTACCCTTGCTCTTGCTGAAGAAGCCCATCGTACCGAGACCCTAACCGTGGATGATTTTGTGAGAGAGCGAGAAGGTGATGTATGGGAGAATAATCCCGCTTCTGGAACCTGCGAATCGCTTGGACTCCGGGTGATCCGATTGGATTATATAGACAAGGCCTTTGGTGACAGTAGCGAAAAAACGCTTGCAAGTTGGTGAAAGGAAGAGCGTTCTCGCCAGAGTCATGTACCAGGAACACAGTAGTGGCGGGTCTAGGCGGGCAACGCTGAGTGAATCGGGTCGGATGAACAGCTGTAACACTGAGCGTTGCTATGATCGGGTTCTAAGCGAGAAGCCAATGATTCGGAAGAAGCAAGCATCGTAGGGTCGATCGCATGATGTCACTGGAGACCCGACACATAGCCTTTCTTATCCCCTGGGAAATTATCAGAGCCGTTTGTAAGCTCACAGTCGGGGTTTACGACTCTGCGTCGTTTTTCGTGAAGGACATATTCAGGTTACGGGTGTATCTCACCCTTTCAGATTTCCCTTTCACATGCCCTTTCATGTCACGCTTTTGTCCATTCAGAGCAATTCTTCGGCAGCGCAATGCAACGCAAAGTAGATCAGCTCAGCGTCATCGAGCTTTCGAAGCTCAAATACATACACTCGCCCAGGCATTCGTAAAATGACAAACGGAGACATCATAGCTAAATCATGGGCCAAGTCGCAGTATGATCATTGAATTTGTCGCCAGTCCTTGGCGATTGATTGTTCCATGAGCTGAGGCTGCGGAGATGTCAGTTGAATTGTCCATTGCCACAATGCTGTGTTTTACGGATCTATCGACCAACCCTCCTTTGATAACCCCTACAAGTCTCCTGTATGCACGGAGACGGCAACGTTCAGCAATCCACAATATTATTCAGAGATATAGTTCTGGCTGGATTAAGCACTGACCATCCGGGTACGGCAGGAAGACGTGTGATGCAAAGAAGTCTTCACCCATTCCTTCAATCCTTCCCCTACCAGTCGATCACCACCCCATTTCATCCTATCCCCGATCCAAGTCCCGCTCCCTGAAATCAAAACCATGCACTATCCTAATCCCTGGCAATCCTATGCCCATCCCTACTATGCCCAATATGCAGGTGCGAATCCCTACTACGCGAGTCAATATTACGGTCATGCGCAGGCTTCGTCGCAGCCACATCCAGCAGCACGCTCTTTGACAGCGGCACGAAAAAGCACTTCGAGCTTGTTGCAATCCGAGTGGGGCGCACAGTTTGGTCCGACGCTCGTCTTTGTGGTTGTGTCTGCCGGAATCCTGTGGTTCAAAATATACGGTGGAAAGCTGGTTGGCGACAAGGCGCAAGCGTGAGTCCTTTGATCTCGGCTGATGAGATGACATTCGTCCCCTGAGCGATCTCCGCCATATTACCGTTTTCAGAGAGCTGTTGCAAACTGGCATTGTGGCGGCCGCTGTGATCATGATTGTGAGCGTCGGTAAGCATATTGTCCCTGCCGTTTGTATTTAGAACCTGATCCGCCACGACAACAATTGAAGCCGTGAACATACTTGGTATGTCTTCTGGAATAACGGCAGTGGACATGATCTGGATCCACATGGCATTGGTGCTAGTAACGTAGGTAACACCAAGTCCTTCCGACTGACCACAGCTGTAGCTGACTGAGACTCATCGTAACAATTCCCCGCTATCAGCTGCGTATTGATGTGGAATCATGTGGCGCATATAGTCGCAATCCATACCAAGCCACTTCCGGAAGAGGACAAGAAATCATCGAGCAGCCGTCCATCCAGTTCTAGGTCATCGACATCATCCAGTAGCTCTAGCTCTAGACCCAAGTCATCGAGTTCTAGCTCGAGAGACCCCACTTCATCCTCTTCACGAAGTGCCAGCTCATCGAGTAGTATTCGACCTTCATCTAGCTCCTCGGGTAGTACTAGCAGTAGCCGAACTCCTTCTTCCTCTTCATCCAGCAGTCGTCCCTCATCTTCTTCCAAATCTGCTGATCCGAGTAGCAGTGGAGCAAAACCTTCCTCCTCATCTAGCAGCTCCTCGAGACCTTCTTCCAGTAGCGGCGGCAGTTCTTCCCGATCCGTAGGTGCATCGGGCAGTTCCTCTTCACGAAGTTCGTCTTCGAAGGACAAAGACAAGCCAGAGGAAGAGGAAGAGAATCCCGATCCATGGGGAAAAGCGCATCCCTCCTCGAAACTTACCAAAGACACACCTCGAATCTGGCCGTTCCCCATCGGGCTCGCGAGTGTCGCATCGAAGAAGGAGGACGGAAAACAGCGATTATGGTGGGAAAGTGGCATGCCGCATGAGGTTGGGTATATTTCTCGTAGTGATGGTCAAAACGTTGGCCCCGTCCCCGATCCCAGCGAACCGCCTAGCAGTAGTAGTTTCAAAGACAAGTCCTCACCATCTTCAAGTTCATCTGTGCCTAAACCTACTGCCGAGGAACTTGCCGAGTTGAAGGCCATTATGAAGGACAACAAGCCACTTTCGGAAGACAAGACGAAGAGGGCGAGGCAAAAAGAATTGATGAAAATAATGATGGCGAAAAAGTCTGGAGGTAGCGCTGAAGCCAGTTCGTCGAGCCGTTCTGCACCAACCGATGACACAAGTCATTCTGCACCATCCGATTCCTTTTCTACACCGAAGCCGACAGCCGAAGAATTGACCGAATTGAAGGCGATCATGAAGGGCGAAAAGCAGTTTTCCGAGGACAAGACCAAACAAGCGAGACAGAAAGAACTGATGAAACTGATGATGGCGAAAAAGGCCAGCAAGTCGAGTACCAGCGGCGAACCTCCTTTGGACGGCACAACTACGAAAAAGGGAGTTCGATTCGATGACGAAGATACGTCAGCGCCAGTGTCAAAGTCTCGTTCTTCTTCCAGTACATCGGCAGCAGCCCCTTCTGCAGATGCCGAACCGAAATCGTCCTCGAGTCGATCCAGTTCATCGTCCCGTTCGGCCGATCCAGCGGGAGCCGAAAGGACCTCTCGAGACCCTTCCGGCGGTTCCGGTTCACCGTCGGACCCAAAGGCTCCCTCCAGCCCCTCGTTGCCAAACGACGAGTAAATTACTTCTGTTTTCGTTACTGGTAAATCAGTGCTTGCTGTTTTCGAATTACTGAGTATATGTATCGTTTATTGCGTAATAGGCTAGCGAAAAAACGAAAAATGATCAAGTATATGAAGATGATGACCGTCGTTGCCGCCGTAACAATATGTAAGCGCTTGCACAGCGGCAAATGTGAAGTAGATTACGTACTTACACCGGAATGTTGCACAGTAAACTACACGATTGGATTCCTGGCCTTGCTTGGATTCCTGCTGTTTATGATGGAAGAGTACACTAATGTCGATTCTTCGGATCAGTCTGGATCAAGTGTTTCGGCGTCAAAACCAGCGGCAGAGTCCAAGTCGTCGTCGTCGTCCGCGAAACCGTCTCCTTCATCCTCCTCGGCAAAACCGTCCTCATCCTCTTCCTCGCGGCCATCCTCATCTTCCTCGAACAGCCGGCCGAGCTCATCTTCATCCTCTTCCGCAGGATCCTCTAGCCGCAGAACGATAACGGAAGAGGAAAAAGCTGCTCTTGCCACTTCCACGAAAAAAAAGGAAAAGGCGTCCGAGATTAAACCATTGCCGGTAAGTTGTTCAACACGAAAGTCTCTCTTTTCTCGATGTTGATCCTTGCACTCTTCGTAGCCGATTTCGATGATGTATCTCGCGCAGCCGGATGTCAAGGTGCCGGGAACGTGGCAAGGTCCAGAATTTAGAATGGCCGTGCAGGGCAGTACAACACCATTGATGAGCTCCGTATACGGTCCATAGTGTTCATCATGAGATACACTGTTGTGAGCCAGTTAATTATGTATGCCATACCTTCATCATGCTCAATCATCTTTGAGGACCTGAACTTCAGACCGGTCCGATATTATGAGCAATCGAATATGAGGGGGAAATAATGTCGAGAACCACTGGACCAGGGTAGTGGTACAGTGCCGGACAACCAAACGTGACAATTTACTCGGGCGCGTTTTTCTCGGAAATTAGCCACTCGGATGACGTGGAATTTGTCAGACGACTCCCCTAAATGAAAGCTGTCGTTTGGCACTGTTTGTGGGCTGGGTCAAATTTGTTTCCGCGGCCAATATTTCCTGGCCCCAGGCCGGACTTTGGTCAACCCTACTTTCGAGTTTCGACGCCATTTCAAAGATATAAAAAGTCGTCGGGTGGTCATTTGGAGATTGTCGGTCAAACACTATTTCACAACTTCTTCACAACCACTAGGCTATTGTTCAGACTAATGACAGGCAGGCTTTTGAGCCAATACATAGAAAAGAGCCCTCAGCATGTCTCCGGCCGAAGTTTTCAGGTTGATCGAAATTCAATGGGTTGTTTGAAGAGAATCTACGCTTTCCTTCTCTTTGACTGCGTCTTCCCTCTTGAGCTGCATCTCCTAATCTCTTTGTAGTGCGAAACTGGCTGCTCAATCAACACTATCGCACGTAAATCTGATTGATGGCTTCCGGACATTTCTGCACATTTCCCTCTTCCCCGTCCGGCAATGCCAACACACCCGGATCTATCCCCACTATTCCCGATCTGCGCGCAACCTGCCTCATTCCTTCCACTTCTTCCATCCTATTGCCTCCTCCCGCCTCTAGAGTCCCGTGATCTCCCAGGCTGTACCGGTAACCGAGTGTGTTTGGAATGAGTAGAGACCAGTTGACGGGAGGATAAGCCATTCGGCTAGCAGGTGAACCGTTGACGAATTGACTAAAGTCAAAGTGCGGCTGTTGGACTTAGAGATTTTCGAAATATGCCGTTATTGTCCATTTTGACTGTAGGTTGATGGATTTTGTTTCCTTCGAAAGGGGGATTTGCCGTTCCAGCTGCCTTGCTTTGTGTATACAACGCGTTTCGCTCATCGTAGGAGCTGTTATTGTCACTAGTCCTTAACCGAACAGTGGTGAGGGAGAGTATTAAAGGAAAGTGGTAACGGAGTTCATGTTCAACCAGCTATCCTTTGTGTGTATGTTGTATGTCGATCGCCTAAGCGACCTCGTGCAATCGAGAGAGCTCCCACTGCTGAGTAGTGAGGTGATGTGTGTTATTGGTGACGCCTGGCGTGACTCCCTTCCTCCACTTTCTGCTTGTCATTCCCGAGGCTATTCCCAAGGCTTCTGCCCCACTCTAGACTTTCTTTCTCCCTTTCACTTTCTCTTTACCGTCGTTCCTATTCTTTGCTCTCTTGATGTTTTTTGCTGCGCCTTGTGCTGGTTCTACCGGTTCCTTTGGGTGAAGTATTTGTTTCTTTATGTTCTTCATGAACCCTGACGTGTTTTTGCCCGCATCTAATGACCCTTTTGTAGTTTCTTCTTGTGGTTTTTGTGCGTGTGCTTCTTTTGGTTGTTCTTCTTTTGTCTTTGTGTTTGTCTCTTTCTGCATCCTAGCCTTTCTCTTCTTCTATCCAATCTATTCAATCTAAGGGTGAGAGACTATCTAAGAACAACTTGAGGAGGCACTGCCATTGCCTCTGCTATATATACCGGAGCAAGCTCAAAGGTTTTCAGAAAAGTGTTAACTAGAAAGTGTTAACACGAAAAAAGTGTTAACATGACAAAAGTGTTAACAGGCAAAGTGGTAACCCAGTTACCGCTTTCCTCTACAACGCGGCGCTCGGTTCCTCTACAAATAGCTACTTGAGCGGTTTTGGAAAGCTGGTTGAAACGCGCGGAAAAAGACACCTTGCCCAGACCTAGCAGGATCTTAGCTTTCCTCGCAGCTTATGGCTCCCACCTTTATTCTTTTCACGGAGACCGAATATCCTGGAGCGCACGAACCGACACGCCTGTTTTCTTGGATTTGCCTCTCATGTTTTACGACTTCGACCCTGCGATCGATGACCGGGCGACGCGCAAACCGAGACAATGTCCCGCATTTGCGATGCTTCGTCGTTCAATCTGTTATCTTCAACTTTGTCTTCGTTATATCAGGGATGCAATCATTGTTTCTTCATCTACTCGTGCACACTCGGTCACTTCGTCTTCAGCTTTCACACGTCCGGCTTTCGCGTCTGTCCTTCAGCAACACGACTGCAGGCCAACAGCTTCAGCTGACTATCAATGCGTTCTTCGCGGATACCAATAGGAACTCACTACATCTTTCGCACCATATGTATGTTCTGACGCAGCAGCTAAATCGCCCCTTCCGCACCATCGAAGCCAGCTTTTCTCAAGGCCATGACACACAGTCCAGCATCGTCAGTAACCGGTTCGACATATCAAATGACCTGTTGAAGGAGTTGTTACGGTCAGGGATGAAGGATAAACATCTAGCAGGCACCTTTGGAGATTAGAGCGCCTATGCATGCGATCACGGGTGAGATTCATCAGAACGTATGCGCAAAGACTCAATTGTACTGATTCGTTCAACGTTCGCTTTACACATATGATTTCTGCTTATAATAGCACGTTCTCGACTATCTCGCGAAGCAGAACGAAGTAGCTACAGGTGTTATGGTAGTCTCCAGACACTTGCAAAACATCGAAGTAGCGCATTCAGAGAGCATTTGCGACGCATCATGAGGGAACTCAAGCTCGAAGAATACAAGAATCGGGCCAGCCATACAGTTCAGCGACGCCAATATCACGTTCCGTTCATCGATTCTCTCTGGCACATCGACAGCCATATGAAACTTATGAGGTGGAAGCCTGCGGTTCATGCCGGTATCGACGGGAAATCTCATGTTGTTACCTTCATTGGCGTTAATAACAACAATCGTTCAGTCACTGTTGAAGGCCTTTTCCTGAGGGGGACTCAGACATGGGGATGGCCGCAAAGAGTAAGAGCCGACTACGGAGGGGAGAGCTTGAGCGTGAAAGAGTTAATGGACACCCATAGAGGTGATAGTGCAATTCCATGATGGTTTTCAAATTGCAAAGGTATAATGTTCTTACTTCGCTTCTTGTTCCACTTTCCGCCTCATGTGATCAGGGTTACATCGAGGATCCTTCATTCAAGGGAGATCCGTTCACCAACAGCGAGTGGAAAGGCTATGGGTAGATGTTCGCCGTGGATTTGTCGACTTATGCATTCGAACCTTCTCCCATCTGAAAAATCAACAAATGCTCGACTAGACAATCCTTTACACATGTATTGATTACATTACGTCTACTTGCCTCTGCTAAGGCGGTCAGCCGAAAAATGGTGTGGAGCTTGGGACTTCCATAGAATGTCCAGTGTTAAATCACTTTCCCCTCTGGCGCAATTCTATATTGGTAAGTGAAACGTCTGCCTGCCCTTTGAGTGTAGGTGTGATAGAATAGGGGCGTTCTGCCCAATGTTCTTGCCTGAACATCACATATCACTGTTTTTAATGCCGGGAGGTGCTAACGCCAAGCTACTGTATCGAATATAGGTGGAATGGGAGCTCGAAGGCATGGGTTTGCTCTCAATTTCTACCCATGGGAGAGCGTTGAAGCTCAACAAGCCGTGTGGGAGAGGGAGTTTGGAGATGGTAGCTGTCTGGTCGATGCATCGCAGTACCGCGCAAACGGTCATTTCTACAATCAAAGAGAGCCACAGCCCGATCATCATTATCTACATATCGACCAATTTGCCGATCACCTACCTTCAGGGCCCCAACCTCCGTCACAACCCGACATAGTTATAGTCCTCTTTGTAAGGCTGAAGCCCTGAAGTCCGCGATCTTGTTAAGTACAGAGAAAACCCTCACTTCTGCCCCCACGTACCGATGGCACCGACCAGGGAGCGGTCCAATTCATAGCCTTTAGCATTTAACGGAAGCATCAAGCGAAATACAGAAATCATTTCGGGCTCATACCAACCACGTTTGTCCGTGGGTCCGGTTTGGCAAGGCCGTTAGACCAGATGTCGAAATTCGATCAGAAGGCTACAAAGGGCACACCTGTGACTTCTCCTCAGTTTGATTCAAAGATTACAGACGCTATTGCTTCTAAAGACGGAGGCTGTCATCTAATCATACAAACTCTTCTTGAAGAGTATGCCGGCGACTATGACATATACTCTGTTCCTGCAGAGTCTCAGATTGATGACACGCTACATTGTACCCAGATGCGAACGGAGAAGTCAACGTAGCTGAAGAAATGCGAGCATGTCTTTCTGTACTGCACAAGTGGTCAAAAATTGGATCCCTCACTTCAGCCCTCGGACATCACCAACGCGTAAAGCGCGGTGATTGCCCGTTGGCCACTCGTGAAAAGAGCCTGCTCTCTATGTTTGCGAAATACCTCCCCCGGAAGACAAAGGTGCCAGGGTCAAAGCGATAACGGATAACTGGATATACAACATTTAATCTCTCATTCACAGGGTGGTGCTGACGGTAACGTAAATGCATCCATGCCCCGGCCCATAAATCTCGGACAGAATCCTGAGGATTTTGCGAGGTGAATAGGACACAAACGAGAGGCTGAAGTCATTCATGACATAACATACCCATACCAGACCGAATATAATAGCTTTCGAAACAATTTCTCCGAATCATGGCGGGACGTGGCATTTAGGGTACGTGACACCGAACCAGAGGTGCCATGTCTGTAATGGTCTCAACTTTGGAATCTTACTGAAATCAGCTTTACTATCACTTGCTCTGCAAGTACTTTGTAATCGTATATTGGTCTTTATATACTTGTAGTCAGACTTGAGCATTGGTAAGAAAATGGATTATCCTTTTGTGCTATTTTGGAACAGTTAAGTTCAAAGCCAGATACCTTGATAGAAGCCTTGAAGTAGTTTATTTCCCATCGGCCGGTACATGTGCTATCAACGATTCTGATGTTGACGGAGAATTCAATCACAAAGTTATCGAAATTCGCACAAGTTGACGTAAGATGAATGTGTCATGATTTTTGTCTGAGAAAGCACAGCGGTACACCAGTGTCATCTAGACCAAATGAAGTTTGGGTTCCCCCCTTGAGGACTCTCGAGAAAGTTGCCACGGATTATGATGGTGTCACTAGTTACATAATATAGGAACGTTCCAGGTTATAATAGTTTCGCCGAGTTTTAGCCACCAGGACCATAAGATACACGATGGAATTCGTTGTACGTCCCCCAGCAGCCGTCCTCGGCTATATTTCATCATACCTGATTATCAAGCCAGACTTGTTCTACCAAGTGGTCTTGCTCACCAAATATAGTGATAGTGTAACCACCTGCTATACTTACAAGCGTGAAAGCGTGATACGCTTGACTAAGCCGAACTAGAGAACTTGCACACAGTGCGATCATAAATGATTTGTATAACATGTTGTATTTCGAGATCACCACATTCATCCTAGCACTTATACAATGTCAGGTAGCTGAGTGACCGTTTGCGCTTGACTCCTCATGCTGGATGTAGACGGGAACTGGACGGCAGACGTAGTATCGATGCTGAGGGCGAGAACGCTCGACTTACAGCCAGCGGATGATGGATATGATCTTCCACTTCCCAAGCTCTGATAATAAGATTCTGATTGGCCGCTGTCCTGTCTCTGTCGTAAGGAATCTTTAGGAGCTTTCGATCGGCTCTGGAATAAACTTGATTCCACGACATCGAACGCCACAATTTCAATCATTCCGTCCTCAGGTGCAGCCGATCGCTGAATTGTTGTTCGGCAACAATCCGACCAAGATGGGGATCCACCGCGCCTAGAAAAAGACGTGGTTCTGGGCTTTATCCAAAGGTTTGAGAAAGAGACAGCCGTCGAGGCCTCGCAGAGTGCTGAGCCGCTACTGATTTCTTGCATCTTCAATATCGTGGCACGAAACACTTCCACTGGAGTCAGATCACCCAGAATATACGTCACTCCGCTCGACAGAGTGAATACTGTGCCAGTGGTTGTAGAGAAAAACCTCCTGGATTCATGCCACCCTATACGATTAGGCGCAAGCCTAATGAACTGGTCAGCACATCTTCTCAATTTGAACCAGGCCTTCGTAACACAGGCTGGAAATAGAAATGTCAACCAGATCTGGAAATCGCGATATCTCTTTTTCTCAGTGAAGAGCGACAGTCCGTGCGCTATTTGGGCGAATGCATCTTTGCATTCATTGGATGCTTGCCTTATGAGTCCAGAGGTTTGCGAAAGAACATTGAACTCCTCACAAATTTGTAGATTCGCGATGATGTTACCGACTATCTCGCCATCGTCTCCAGCTTCCGGGAAAATTGTTCGGATGAGTAGGGTGAAGTCTATGTATGGCTCGTGAGATCTCATCATAAGCGACGTGTACATCACGTTCGTTTTATTCTTCAGCTCTTCGGCCTCTATACCTGGGAAAAGCTTCTGAACGAGGCTGCCAATGTCCTCTATCTCAAGCTTTCGGAACCAGAAACTAGGAAAAAGGCTGTTAAGCTCAATGCTCAACTCGAGTAATCGAGTGTTTGGATTGGATCGAGGCTGACGGGCCCTTCTAGCTGTCTCAAGCCTCCTCTGCTGTTGTTGCCTTCCCAGTGATTCTCTCAAGGCCATGATGGTTGTGAGCTGCTGAGGTAACAGTGATAGTCGTATCGGTTTGGAATGTATACAATCTCTCTTTGATTGAACAGTCGAAAACAGGTGCGAAAGCTCAGAGTCCGAATTATGCCTCCGTATCTGCAAGGCTACCTACATCTCTGAAAAGCGTTCATCACATTTCAGAAGTGAAGTAGACATGAGTGCGCTTCGCTTTCTTAAGAATCAGTCATCCATTGTAAACCGTTCATTTCTGCTTCTGATCTCGGAATCTGAACCGAATCAAAGGTGCATGTGATGCAGCAACTGTCGATCGTACTATAGCAGCCGGGAGACAGAATTTGTCCTGCTTGTTGACCGTCTCCGCTGCGTTCTAACGCTGTGGCTGAGCGAACCGTTTCCACATACCGATGATTCTTTGACAGAAGTCCAAGAAGCCATATTTCCGGATCATGACTTTCACTGTCTCCTTGTAACACGAAATCCTGTTACCTTACCTGCATGAGATTTCAAGCGCAGTGGAAACATGTGCAGCCAGTCAGATATCGGGTCCCCTTCCTTTTCCTTTGGTTTCTCAATCAGGTGCTCTTCTTGTTGATACCTCCTTTGTTGGGTCACAAGAGTAAACGCTAATGGGTTCTTGACGGATGGTCCTGGTCTGCTGATTTCGCTAATACCTCCTGTACTCCACTGTTTTATTGGATACTATCTGGTTCTGACTTGTATGCAGAAGTTTCCTTTTGCTTTTCTGCTGTCGGTACTAATGCCCACTTGTTACGCTCAACATGTACAAAGCTGCAGCTACATTCGCTCTCCAGGGTTCTGTTTTGCTTTCCGAAGTGCGCCACGTCATCAAGAACACGTCATAAGGGTCTGTACCGCAGCTGGCCGGAGCTGAGCCGGGCTGCGACGGTGGAACGTAGCTCGGTTCGGTCCTGATCATCATGTATTCTAGCATCACCTCTTCGTATTTCATCGCTATTTGCTGCTTGATACAACACCACTCACATACCATGCATCTCATACGCTGCCTCACTGCCCTGGCTGCGCTGCCGCTATTCGCACAGGCTGCGAACAAGTCAAAATTCGTCGACCTCGCCGAGCGGTCCAAGGACGGCATCATTGTCCTCAACTCGGCACTATATGAAGAGATCCTAGCTCCCGACGTCGTCACATCAGATGGAGCAAAAGGCAGGGACTATGCCGTTGCAGTCGTCTTGACGGCTCTGCCAGCGCAGATGAATTGTGCGCCATGCAGGACGTTTGATCCGATATTCCATGAAGAGGCTGCAAACTGGAAACGTCTGTCAAAGGATCAAAGGGATGACATGTTTTTCGCCGTGTTGGACTTTTCCGAAGGTCAGGCCGTGTTCCAAAAGGTATGTTTGAACGATGTTTTCAGCATGACGCGAGAGAGGGCAAGATGACGGTGGGAAGCGTCGCTTATTGTTTCTCAATGTGACCTACAGCTCGGATTGCAAACCGCTCCCAACCTGCAATTCCACAGTCCTACAGTCGGTCCGTACAAGCCTTCCAACCGACAGCTGAGCGTCAACTACGACTTTTCCAAACAGTACGTCACTTGAATGCCGAAAACGGTCAAGTCTCATGCTTACCCTTTCCCTCTTCGCAGCGGCTTTGAACTCGTCAACCTACATAACTGGATCCGCTCTCTCGCTCCTCACTCGTACGAAATCTATAAACCATTCAACCCTATCCCTTACGTCGTCGCACCCATGGTCATCGCATTCACGATCGCCATGGGTCTCCTCAGCTACCAATATCTCGCGCCACTCTTCACTTCCCGAACGGTCTGGGGTATCGCGAGTATTGTGGCGATCTTGGTCTTTACGAGTGGACATATGTGGAATCGGATTAGGAGTGCGCCGTATGCTAGTCCTCAGGGCTTTATTGCACCGGGATTCAGTAATCAGTTTGTGTTGGAGACGCAGGTGGTCGGTGGTCTTTGTGAGTTGTGCCTGGTGTCGCAATGGAAATGGAAGGCTAACACGTTGTTTACACTGCGACTAGATGGCCTTCTCGCAGCGTCTGTATTGATCTTGTCAGAAGTCGTTCCTTCGATCAAGTCATCGGCCAAGCAGCGAATGGCTATTCTTCTATGGACCGGTGTCCTCGTCTTTTTGTTCAGCGTGCTTGTCAGGTTGTTCAAGGTCAAGAATGGAGGTAAGTCTCTCATGCGTACATTGTAGGCTTTCTTCGAGGTATTGATCTACAAATTGTATCGCATAGGATATCCTTTCTGGCTCTTACTGGGTTAGCAGGCCATGTATGAGGATCATACCGTCGCAAACGAGAAAACAGGAACATTGTTCACAAAGATCGTCATGTATATGTTTATAGATGAAATGCTACACGGCCAAATGCATACGACCGACCATAAAAAGCCTCTTGGCGATTTGAATCATCGCTTGACATGCCCGACACCTGGTATAACTGTTCCCCGCCTTAGGGCCTTTAGCTGCTCTCTTTCCACTGCAGGTTATATCCCGCCGATTCCTGCAGGATATTGAATCTGAAATCAGCACATGCGGCAGTTCAGGGCCCTGAAAACGCAGACTTACATCCCAGACCCACGCCTCGAGCGCCTCCATACACCGTTTCCCCCAATCCCGTTCCTCCTCATCACCTGACTGCAAGTCTACGAATTTGATGAGCGACATGTTGGAGGATGTGATGAACCCTTCTGCGACGGCGAGTTCGATCTGTTGCCGGAGAGGGGTGTAGAAGCCGTTCACTATTGGCACGACGTTTGCGATTCACGCACGTGAGAATGTGGGAGTCATGAATTGCATAGGGACGAATAGAATCGGCTTACCATTGAGGACGACAACAGGTCGCCGGTGGATCCGAAGTTGGTTCCAAGTAACCATTTCCATGACTTCCTCGAATGTTCCGAAACCACCAGGGAGGACGATGAATCCACCTGTAGAGATTTGCGCCATTCGGAGTTTACGCTATGATATTGATAAAAGCAGATTTCGAAAGAGGTGGTACGTTAGCGTTTAAAGAGCAAAGACGTTCGTTTTAGAGAAGGACGAACCTCGTGCATAGTTTTGACGACCTCATTCGTATATCTTCCTCCATAATCGCTCTCATCGCCTTTCAACACCGTCTCCCCGGAACCCTCCGTACTCTGCTCCACCGAATCAGTGGAAGCAGACGATGCGGGTGTTGCGGCACCGCTGTCTGGCTGAGACCGTGCTTCGCGGACAGCTTTTTCTGCTGCTCGGCCTGTCAAGGCCGCCGGGATGATGCCGTGTGCTTGGCCGCCTGCTTCGAGGCATGCAGAGGAAACGGTTCCTGTCCACCACGATAAGATGGTATTAGAACAGGCGTGGAGTGGGGACGAAAGTAGGTAAAGGTGAGTTGGCGTACCCATTAATCCACGGACTCCACCGCCGTATACGCATTGATTACCATTTTCGGCTAGTGCTTGTCCGACGGATATGGCGGCTTGTTCGTAGATTGGTCTATTGCCTGGTGATGACGCGCAGCTGAGCCAAGGGGAGGAGGTCCGTGTTAGCTTCGATGCGGATGAGGCGGGACGTGGAGCGAGTGGTCGAGCTCACAAGACGCAGATGGGTTCTTTGGCGGGAGGCATTGTGGCGATTCAACTTGATTCCGGTTATAGCTGCGTGAAGTATAGGATACTCCGACGACGACTTCCACCTTTATGTATTGGACGACCAAGTCATGTGCAAGGGAATGAAGTCATGCTAAGTAGTTCGCTAGGTATTCCAGTCATTACTGCTGCCGGCGGGGTGGGTGGGTGGGAGGTTGCTCCAGGTTGCGCCTCCACTTTTATCGGCGGCCGGGAAAACAGAGGAAGAAATCTGATCGAACGGGTCGAGGAGGAGTGTGGGTTGGGAATTCAGGATAAAACTGTATACCCATGTGTCTTGTTATTCAGACGCTGTATCGTACCTCAGTCTACTCTTCATCAATTTCCATAAACAACAATGTCCGGTCGACAAGGCAAGTAGAATTTGCGACTATAGCAGAATTGAGGGGCTGACCGTGTCGACGTGCTCCTTATTTCTGCAGGTGGTAAACTGAAGCCTCTGAAGGCTGCCAAGAAGGTATGTCATTGTCTTCCTTCTTGTTCCTGTCGTTGTTGGTTTAACCTCCTTTGTCTGTTCTGATGTACAGGTCAACAAGGAAGTCGACGACGTATGTTCGAGCCTTGTTTCATTCTTGTTTTCCGTGTGCAGAAGGCAATAGATGACTGACCAGGATTAACCTATCTCTCACTCCTCAACTACCCACTACGTCTCTCGTCGACATCTCCTGCTTCCAACGTACTGCATTCATCGACGGTCGCCAATCCACTAGGATGACAAGGCGTTCCAGGACAAGTTGAAGAAGGAACAGGCAGAATTGAAGGCTGCGGCCGCCAAGGGTGAGTCTCTGGATTTTCTTTGTCTCGTTGCTGTGGCGTAAAATGCTTTGGCTGGATAGGATGTTCTGTGTCAGTGCTGGTGCTGGTATAGATGTGCTTGGGTCGGTGATATTGCATCAGCAGGGAGCGCGTGAGGAGGGAAAGCGACATAGTTGTCACGTCGATCTTGCGCCTTTTGGTTGTTGTTCTGCACCACGACGTCAAACGTAATCGTTTCTTCATACTGACACGCACTTCACTTCTTCGCGATAGCTGCCAAGGGCGGACCTATGGGAGGCGGTAAGTCAATACCCTCATCTTGCACCCGGAAGAAGCGCGTATCTGATCGCACTTTTTACTTCCTGTTCTCATAGGTGGTATCAAGAAGTAAGCCGCCTCATCTCCGCGTTCCCCTTGCTGATCGAGTGTGTACTGATGTCCTCGTGCTGCGCGATAGGTCCGGAAAGAAGTAAACTCCAGTATTGTGTACAGCGTACCTGCATTTTCGAGGTGGTACCTTCCCATCGGACGGTGCGGGTGGGAGGAGGAATGATCGTCGTATCGCATACCATTACTGCATGATTATACATCGCCATACAGCTGCTGCTTCGTCACGGGTCCGATCGAGTTGGTTATTTCGACGTTTGGAAGGGGCAGGAAGGGTGTGCGACTGAGTTGGCGCTGATAATATTTCGACAACTAAGCTGAAAAAAAGTGTGGCCGATCAGTCAGGCGATTTTAACACACGCACGATCTGCTCTCAACCGGTTCTCGGGGTGTCGCTGTCTGCCTCACGCGCGCCTCTGGAGAGCGCCGCGCTCGCGTGGAGGTCGGTTTGGACCTACTCTATCATCGGGCCAAGCTCAAAACAAGGGTCAAAGAGAAAGCAACGCAGGAGATGCCTTCCATGACGGTTCGTATCGATCGCTTCTCTTTCGCGAGCTGTTTCATTGCGTCTAGTCCGTATATGCGCACCTACTACTGTCATTGAATACGCCCGAAGTCCGCGGCCGGGTGTGTGAGACTCATTCATTCCGGTATATGACTAGGGGGAGAAGCGATAAACTTGCAGGTATGCCTTTCAACGGTCGCCAATCGTTGACTGCTTCTTCAAGCGACTTATCAATTCCGGTCATTCGGCGAGGAGTCCACACTCGAAACGCCGTTGTCTGATAACAGGTGAGGATCGCAACGCTCATTCGGGTACCGTGAGCCAACACTACATAGCCTTGGACTCATCAATCGAGAAACCTATGAGCCAAAGGGTAAGTGATCAGGAGTCTCGCTTTTTGAAAGAACACTGGTGAATCGCCGTTTCTGGTAGATCGAGTGCAGGGGGATCTTCCTTTGCTTTTCTGTTGTATGTTGTGCCTTGCCAGGCAGATGTATGTCATGCTTTCCCGTATCACACGATATCACCTGGGAGTTTCCTCACCGAACTATACCATGAGAACGTCGAGAACGGAAGCCGTTTCTCCGACAAGTATCGTCTTTGTATACTACGCGCCGGGGGATACTCCATTTCACTTCATGGATCATAGGGCTCATCCATCCTCCAAACCTGTGACTTCTTAGTCTCGTGCAAGGAGATCATCAAGCTTCATCGGCATCGACTCCAATCTTCTGCCATCAGTCCTCCCGGCTGACCCGCGCTTTAGAGGAAGCTATTGCCCAGTTTGATCCGCCGAGAACCGAGAGGGTGCCGTGGAATCGAAAGGATAGTGAAAGAAAGGTGCGCTCATACCTTTGTGCGATTCAGAACGCAGGTCAAAGATAAGGCCCCGGCTGAGCTTTCAGGGCCGTTTTGAGGTATACATATTGATATCACGTTGACCTTTCCCTCATTGAGGATGAGATATGTTTATCCCAGTTTCCACATCTTCCCACAGACACGTTAGTTTGTCTTTCCTGCAATTTGCTAAGTGCACTTGGCGACATCAAGCGATCAATCAATGTCAGTCAATACAGGACATACTCCTTCCAACACCGACAGTGATCAAGTTCGTGAACGTGTCGAGGTCCCAGCAGTCACCGATGCTCAGAGACAGCAGTTGCTTTCCGGTTTCCTCAAATGCCTGAATACGCTTCTATCATCCGGAGTTCCATCTGAGCATGAGACTGATAATAAGCCCAGTGGAGAAGCCGAGCGAGAGACTGAGCAGCAGGTGGCTCAGAGCTTTACTTCCAATGACGGCTGTCAATGCTGGAAACGATTTGTACATGGAGTCGTTGAATACGCAGTGAACAACACGGAAGTACTCTACCGGCATATATTGTGGAACTCCAAAGCAGAAGCAGGGATATTGAGCGCGGAGCATTCAAGGTCCCGGCTACGCCTCCTCTCACTGGATATCCACACTGGAAAATCATGATGGACTTTTTGCGCTCACGGACTTCTTGTAAACACGGCGAAGCTGCGGCGGAGCAGGCAAGTTGACACATTGCACGATCAAACCCATGACCTAGCCCATGAGGCGCTGACTTTATAATTGCCCTTCTTACAGGAACTGGTCAAGCTGTGGGAACCTTTCGAGGTGGCTGTGGAGCGTTTCGCCCCCGAAAACGCACGCACGAGGGCTGTGAAAGAACCGTTCGGGAAAGAAATCATCACACTGGACTCTCGTTACATGTCGCAAATCTCCATGTTCGGCGAAGGACCGGAAGGACCTTTCGGAGCGAAATCGTTTTGCGGTAGCGTTGACCCGGCAGCTGACCCGGCGAATATGAGCAGCTCTGGAACTGGTTCTTCCCTGACCTAAATGAACCTCGTACGTACACTAAGTCAGGTATCCCTACATCGAATCCCTTGGGCATCACCTTCGAGGAATCGAGCATGAAATTTTACTCAACCTCGGCAATACATGAACCCGGAAAACATTGGCCAACACCAGGTAGGCCCGGGCTCTGCTTTCCTGAGTAACGTTGGGTAGGAATAGTAAAAGCGATGTTTACGATAACGTGTATGTACTAGAGTCTTCTGTTTCTTACTGGATTGGCCTTTCTCGAGTTTACTTCGGCCTGCAGCACCACCATGATGCTCACCGCTGTTCCTAACGAATACTATAGTCTCACGCTGTTATTGATGATGGCATGGGTTTCGGCTTTTGCGCTCATGATTCGGGTAGTATACTCGAATCATCTTGAATATACTACAGTCATTTTGTCAGGTTGAATGATAGACAGTGCAATCCTGTGGAAGACATGGTCAGGGTGTGTTTGCTGGTCAGTTATACGGAAGTTATAAAGGAAGTATCAACAGCTGTGACAATGTATTGGTAGAGGGTAGAGACTCGAGGACTTGACGAGTTTAGGGTGAGTGTTTGAGTGTGGGTGACTGTACGAGGGGTGGCAACTCGGTCGCTTGCTCGGCTGGCTGGAAGGGCAAAGTGATTAGTCATCAGTGCATGACGTCAAAATCCTAATTTTGGCTGACGTTGTGACTGTCTGGAATAATCCGTCATCCAACCTCAACCTTTTTTTACCTTTTCCCTTTATTGTGCACATGGAGAGGTCAGGGGAGGTTGAGGTTCATAACGAAGGGTATCGGAGGATCTCTGTTCTTCGCCACTCCTCGTCTCCCGACACCATCCATCGTATTAACGCCGCCATCATGGGTCTCGTCGCAAAGCTCAAGGATGTCGCTAAACTCAAGGGCCAGAAGCTACACTCGGGCTCGGACTCGGAAGTCTCTCGAAGCAGCTCAATAAACTCGAAACTCGGCAGAGTGACGGGAAAGATTGCCTCTGTTTCTGGATTCGCTACACCGACTTCCGATAGCGGTACCAGTCTGGGAGAAGGAGGGTTGGCTGGCGCGCAGAGTAAGCATGCGGCCAAGATGGAGAAGAAGCGGGAGGATAAGGAGGACAAGAAGAAGGCAGTAGAGCACAAGGTGGACGGCGGAAAAAAAAGGCATGGCAAGGATGATGAAAGCTGGTCTGCGCTGGTGAGTACTAGGGTAGATATTGTTTTCGCGTGTGAATACTAAATCTGTGTATGGAATGTAAGGCTGGCCCCGATTCGACGCTGCTGACGGAAAACTACGGATACCTGCCTCTTATGCAGTCTTCCAAGGAAGATCGTGAGTATCACCCCCTCTCTCGCGGAGCTCTCATATAGTCGGCTGATCGTCACGTCGGATGGCTGCAGGGAAACAAGAATTCACAGATCTGGAAGATATCACGGAAGAAATGATCGGACAAGAAATCACCGTTCGAGCGAGGATTGATCATGTTCGTGCACAAGGTGATTCGTCATTCACCGGTCACATCATGAGTCTACCCACTGACTGGTGTTCGGTTACCTAGGTGCGAAACTCGCGTTCGTCGTACTTCGTTACCAGATCTACCAGCTGTCTTGCGTCGCCTCTGCAAAGAACAACAACCAGCATCCGCGGGACAACCACGCCACACAGCATGGAGCACACAATCGAGGAGGAAGTTTATCGCTTGCTGATGCGTTGGAACAACAATCATACGGGACGAGCAGTGACAGTTCAACGCTGGTGTCGTCATCGACAGGTACAGCAACGCCTCAGACGCTGGGATATAATTCTTCAGCGTCTACCGTAAATTCATTCCAGCATGAAAGTATCCGAGGAGAACGTTTGGTAACCGATATCGGCCTTGCGCCTCCGCTTGGCCTTGGTGCCGCTGTTCCCATACCAGCAGAGCATGCACAGCAGTCACGGGCACCGCAAGACATTCTTTCGCGCGAAAATGCGACAACTACAACTCAGCATCATCAAGCGACCGAAACAACACATCCTCATCACGACTCCACCCACAAACAACAAACCAAACAGTCCAACCAGGACCTGTCCTCTCGCGCCTCCTTTGTCAAATGGATCGAACACCTCCCTCGAGAATCACTTGTGATCGTCACCGGCAAACTTCAAAAACCCGCAAATGCACAAGGCAAGATCCTTGAAGCATCCGAGGGCTTACAGGGCGTCGAACTGGTGATTGAGAAGATGTTCGTGGTGGGAAGGGTGACGGAGACGGCCCCGTTCAAGTTTACGGATATTCAGGCGCACGATGAGCCGACTGAGCAGGAGAAGGAGCAGGGCCCGAAAATTACTGTGAGGAATGAGTTGAATAATCGGGTGTTTGATATGAGGGTGAGTAGGCAACTTGGCGATGCAAGGAACGCTGAGATTGACATTACCACTGCTTCGTCTAGTCGCCTGTGAATCAAGCAATCTTCCGTATTCGAGCATCCGTGTGCCATTTGTTCCGAGATTACCTCGACCAACACCACTTTACCGAGATTCAGACGGCAAAGCTGCAAGGTACAGCGACGGAGGGTGGCGCGAGTGTGTTCAAGGTCGAGTACTTTGGTCGACCTGCTTTCCTGGCACAGAGTCCGCAGTTGGCAAAGCAGATGGCTGTTATTGCCGATATGGGTAGAGTGTACGAAATTGGTTCGAGTGAGTCTCGGCATGGTTGACGATCTTCATTCGGGATATAGCGAATAATACTCCTCCTTTCATTTAGTTTTCCGGGCTGAGAATTCGAACACGATGCGTCATTTGACCGAATTCTACGGTATGGATTTGGAAATGCCGATTGATGCGGACTATCACGAGTGTATGAACATCATCGACGGCGTGCTTAAGCATATCTTTAAAGGGATTCAGCAACGTAATCGTCGAGAGATTCAAGTCGTCAAGACCCGGTTCCCCCATGAGGATCTCGTCATTCCAGACGAGACTGTCATATTGAGGTATACCGAGGGTGTTAGGCTCTTGAGAGATAGCGGATACAAGAAGGAGGACGGAAGCGAGGTCGACGAAGACGAGGATTTCGATACACCGACGGAGAAATACCTTGGAAAACTCGTCAAGGAAAAGTACAATACCGATTACTACATTCTCGACAAGTTCCCGACCGAAATCCGACCGTTCTACACGATGCCTGACCCGAAGGACAAGAAATGGTCAAACTCGTTTGATATCTTCGTTCGTGGCCAGGAAATCTTGTCCGGTGGTCAGAGGATACACGATTCAAAGATGCTCGAGGCCAAGATGCGGGATGGCGGGGTGGAACCTTCGATATTCGGCGAGTATACGCAGGCTTTCAAGTATGGTGCACCACCGCATGCAGGAGGAGGTATCGGTAAGTACCGCCCTCCGGTTTCCCTGCGTTCTCAATAGAGCTGACCTGGCCGACTCATGCTATGCTTCTAGGTCTCGAGAGGCTGGTTATGCTGATCCTACAGCTTGGTAACATCCGACATGCGTCCATGTTCCCTCGGTGAGCAGTAAACAATCCAATCACGAACCGAACTGGCGATTAACCTATCTTCACACTTTGCTCGCTAGTGACCCGAAATCGTTCCCCGATTCAGACAAGCCGCCTCCGGTGGTCCGCCCAAAGTTAGGACGAAACGGAACGATGCCTTCCCTGGAGGACATGATTGCTTCATACGGCGACTCGACCAATACCAGTTGGATCGATCCCCGATACACTGTATGGAGACACGACAAGACTGGTGCAGCCATCGGTTACGTTCTGGCGGAACATCGATACGTCGTCATTTGGGGTCAGCCTTTATGTAACCCGGAAGATCTGCCGCGGGCCATTCATGCTTTCTTGCAACACTGCGACAAGGAAAGGCTCAAGCCTATCTGGTGCTGCGTGGACCAACGTACTGAAGAGTTCTTGACAAAGAACTACAAATGGAGAGGTCTGAGCTGCATCGCTGAAGCGCGGGTGGACCCATCGCATGCGGAAGGCTCAGAGGACTCGAATGTCAAGAAGAAGATCCAGCAAGCCAAAAATGCCGGTGTTCAGATTGTGGCTGTGGATGGTGAAATGCCAGACCAAATGAAGGTGGAGATCGAGCAGCATATTCAGGAATGGAGCAACAACCGAAAGGGAACCCAGATGCATATTACCGATGTGCGGCCTTGGGACGATCCGCAACACCGTAGATACTTTTATGCGAAGACGGACGAAAGGGTGAGTTGTCGTTGTTCTCCAACTATTGATAAGTGTTGCTGACAGAGACCTTCAATCGACAGATCGTTGGCCTCTTAGTTCTCGCTCAGTTGGCACCGGAGCACGGTCAGCAGATCAAGTGGTCTCTTCAGTTCCCTGGCGCACCAGGAGGCACCTCCGAGTACATGCTCTCAGAGGCAATGAAAGCCGCTGCTCAAACCGGTACTCCGAAACTAACGTAAGCTTTTAAACATTCTTTCTCTTGTACTGTTGAGCTGCACTTGATACTGGATTTCTGCCTGTAGCTTTGGAGCAAGCGCTGCGTCCGAGGTTGTCCCGGCAGCCAACGTCGGACCGAGCTTCAAGATCCTATCTCACGCATATGAAAGTATCGTTAGAACAGGAAACTTGAACAACAAGACTGATTTCCGGCGCAAATTCGGTATCGAGGAGGATCCATTGTATGTTGTTTACCCGCCACATGGACTGGGCGCACGAGGGTGAGTTACAGTAATTCAGAGACACTATCGTTGTGCCTTGCTGATCGCCATTGATTCCTTTGCTATAGTATTCAAGCCATCATGGCCTCGATCAAGGACGAGAATGACAAGCTTGACAAGAGGAACGCTGAACATAAACGAACGCTCAAGCCGCTACAGCATTACACTCAACCATAGATTCAATTCATGCATCAACTTTGAACCGTTGTCTTGTAGGCCGGTCAATACAATATTGCCTTGGATAGCGGCCTGGAAGACGCTTTTTGCAACTCGACACTCTTGTATCGCCTAGTAGACCGGTTATCATCAAACACTGTATTATACTAGAACAACTTTTCTACGATAAGACAAACAGGTATATAATCCTCGTGGCCATAGTTCGTGAAGCACTATCCTGCGACCCTGGCTGTTCACTACAGTTCCGCTCTCGAGGAGGAGGAGCTGGTCGACGGATGCCGCATTTTGCTCGGAACGCCGTCCGTGCAGCTGTCCGTGCGATGCGACCGAGCAACTGATTGGAACGATTACAACGTCTTTGCTTCCGCTGATAAGGAATTGTTGGATCTTCGGCTGGCAGAAGAAAATCTTTCGAGACGGAGGAGCGTGATTGCCGTTGCTTTTGCAGGACGTTGTGAACCGGCCAGAGACAGAGGAAAGGAGGGAGAGCAGGAGTCACAGCATAGAGTCAAAGCGTACAATTGCATAGACGCCTTCCTAGATTGCATTTCTTCATCCTCGTCGACCACTATCAACGCGATCAACGGCCCGATATCCCTCCGCCCCACTTTCCCGAAATTAATTTGATTTCCGTTCCGTGAAAACGATCGAGAATTGTGATTGCGCTATCTCTCTGCCAAGTTTATTCAGAAAGCAACTAAAACAAAGGAGGAGCTTCAACACAACTCTCCTTTCTCGACAATTCATTCAGCTCACTACCACCTACATTGTGAATGAACGGTATTCCATTCCGGTCGTTGCGAAGCTCTGCAAATCTCGCACGAAGAGCAGCATCCGCTAGTAAACCCACCATCCGGCACTCCACCACCAGCACATCAACTCCTCCACCGACAGAAACACATATCGAGCTTCCCGACCTCAGCCGATTCGGCAAAAACAAGATGCCCTCCAAGCAAATCAAAGCCGCGGATTTCCCGCTCTTGCAGACTTGTTTGACGGATAACAAGGAATGGGCCGAGCGTGTATCGCATGAGAATCCCGAGTTCTTTGCGAACAGCGCGAAGGGGCAGAGTCCATTCTTGCTCTGGATAGGATGTAGGTGTATTCTCCTATCCCTCCAGGGCTTCCTTGTCGATGAGCGTTTTGCGTGCTGAGTCTTGTTGTGAATCTGCCAGGCGCCGACTCGCGTGTACCGGAATCCGTCGTGCTCGGACGTAAACCCGGAGAGATCTTTGTCCATCGAAACATTGCCAATCAGTTCCACCACAATGACGATAGTGCGAATGCGGTGTTGCTGTACGCTGTAGGAAACTTGGGAGTCCAGCATGGTGAGTCGTCGTGTTCCTCTGTGATATCTGTGCGTGATGATATGTGTTGGATGCGTGGAGAGGGGTCCTGCAGGGAGAGGAGTGCAGAGTGAGCTCGCATTCGGTTGGAGGTCATGTGAAACATCAATTATCGTACGATGGCTTCTTGCGCGGAAGTATGCGGCTATCTAGCTGTCTTTTCGAAGCTACTCCTGAACGACACGTTCATTGCGCGCTTCGAAACATCGATAAGGGGCAGCCAGGTCAGGGAAACAAGGCACTGTCTCGCTCGAGACCTCGATATGTGACATGCGCGGTAGCATTATTTTCCAGAGGGATCGGGCTCAACACAAAGGCTATAGCACAGTAACTGACTCTTTTATCTCTGCCCTGTCTTGCCATATCTGTCGTTTGTCCTTTTAGTCGCTGTCGTTGGACACACAGCTTGTGGTGGTTGCCTCGCCGCTCATGGTGCACCGAAACCGGACGAAAACACAACCGAGGTACGCTCACACATTGGTTCTACTACTTTCTACTACTGCGCTCTCGCATTGACGCTGTACTGCGCTGGTCAATCAACTCGAACAGTCATCCGCGCTCTCCCGATTCTTGGACCCGTTGATCAAGTTGCGACATTCCCTCCCGGAAGATGCATCGATTGATGATTTAATTGTTGCGAATGTGAGGAAGACGGTGAAGACTGTGTGCGAGAGCGATGTGAGTACCGCCGCCGCACGCCGTGGGTGCCTGTGAAAGACTTTGTAGTGTGCCTGCCTGTTGAGCTGATGGTTTGTTTCCTGCGTGATAGGTGATTCAAGCTAATTGGAAGAAGGCAAAGGAGACCGGTACACAGCCTGTTTATGTGCATGGGTGAGTTTCTGGAGATGCTGCTCCTCGTGTCTGAGTCCACTGACAGCTTTTCTGTTTTGGGCGGATAGATGGCTGAAGGATCTGTCGACTGGTTTGATCAAGGATTTGGAATGCTCTGAAGGACCTGACTTTTAGATGCACTGTGCGGGATGCAAGACGTTCTTGGAGCGGTCATAGGAGGAGGATGATGATGGAGTGGCTTTCGGCCCAGGCGACATGTATCGACGTGGTAATATGAACAGAAATAGATTTCGTGTAGTGGCAGGGTCAATAACGGAAGAGTTTCATTGAGCGTTCGAGTACGTGTAGAACATGTAGGCTTCCGTCATAGATCTTAGACTCCTAGACCGATGTACGTGAATGCCTCGCCCAGGAGCCAGAAACGGCCGAAAAGGGAGCGTAAACTGGAGTTCCCTCCGTGAGAAGCTTGATCAGGCCAGGAGGGATGAATCGGGTGTGATCGGGCGCACCTCTCGGCCCAGGCAGTGAGCGAATGAGCGCGCACGCAAATCCAAAGATCGAGCACCAAGATTTCAGGTAACAAGACGGCTTCATTTATGGTGAAGGCCAGTTCGTTTGTTGAGCAGCACAAAGCCAGTCCCCGAGCACTCACCCGTCAACATGTTCACCCGTCAACTCGCACAACGATCAGCCCGAGCGGTCGCACAGCGTCGGACTTATGCTTCCGTCTCTGAAGCATCCGGTGTCAAGGTGGCCGGAATCGATAATGGACAGCCTACGACTTCGATTAGTGTGGTTGTCAAGGCTGGAAGCAGGTTTGAGAGTCGGCCAGGTGTGGCGCATGCGTTGAAGAACTTTGCGTTCAAGGTGAGTCGAAAAGGGCGGGAAGAATGTGGTGAGAGGATGATCTTGGAGTGTGGTGTTGGGCCGAGGTTTTCATTTGAAGAGGGTGTTGCTGGGCGGTCCGTCGTGTTTCGAGTGTGATCAGCGAGGGCGGATTGGATTGGATTGGAGGACGGAATGTTTTCACCAGACAAAGCCTCGAGGTAGCGAAGAAGTCAGCACGGCAGCATCGTCGGGAAAGACTGGACGACAAGGCATTTTCGGCGCCAACGATCGTAAGCCGGCGTAATTGGACTGTGGTTGCATTTGGTAGCATCACTGGAGGCCAATTCCAACGGCAACGGGAAACACGGGAAGGAGGATCTCGTCCGGTGGCACGATATCGATCGGTCGAGGATAGATGTCATACGGCATTATTAGTCGACATGCACTTTTCGACAGTCGGTTTGCAGTATGCTGTCTAGTCTCGGAACGCAAGGACTTGTGGGGAATGCGGAGAGGGCCGACATTCGAAGAATGCTTTTCGCTTCGAATTCGGGACGAGCTGGAAATTAGGCCGGTTGGAGGGCTGTATTAGACTGGACAGTTGTTGGTTAATCTAACTCGTGACGTGGGCTGACGCATCGATGCCTCTGCTTTTATAGAACACCAAAGCCGGATCCGCGCTGAAGACTGTTCGTGAAACTGAACTTTACGGAGGTGTCTTGTCGTCCGCTCTTACCCGAGAACACCTGTTCCTGAATGCCGAGTTCTTGCGAGGTGACGAGTGAGTCGAGTTGAGGATGTCAAGTGGAAGGTAGCTTACCAGGCGCAAATTTCAGGGACTACTTCTTGTCTCTCATGTCTTCCGTTCTTTCATCCACAAAATTCACCCCGCACGAGTTTGGAGAGGTCGTTGTACCAACAATTGAAGCCGATTCCCTTGCCGCTCTTTCCTCGCCCTCGACAATGGCATTCGACATTGCACACACCCTCGCCTTCCGACGGGGACTCGGAAACTCGCTCTTTGCTTCACCGCATACCGAATTGACCGCTGAAAACGTAAAGGAATACGCATCCAAGGCATTCGCAAAGTCCAACGTTGCCGTTATCGGTACCGGTATCTCGACGGAAGCTCTTGAAAAGGCTGTTGCAAAGGCTTTCGGTGGAGCATCCGCCGCCGGTGGTTCATCATCGTCCGGACCCGCTACTCAGTACTTTGGTGGTGAACAGCGTCTACCCCTCGACCTCCACGCCGCCGAAGGTCAGCCAACTATGCTCATCGCTTTCGGTTCCACCGATGCTGCCGCCACACCCGCCCTCGCTGTCCTCAAGAACGTCTTGGGCGGTGAATCCGACCTGAAATGGGTTCCCGGAACCTCGCCTCTTGCCCTTGCGGCCGCAAAGGTCCCCGGTGGAAAGGCAAAGGCATTCGTCTTGCCTTACTCTGACGCAAGCTTGTTCGGTGTGCTTGTTTCCGCCCCGACTTCGGAGGGTGTCAAGGCTATCGCTGGTGATGCTGTTGCCGCTATCAAGGCTTTGGGACAGGTCAACGAGGAAGCCCTCAAGAAGGCGGTCGCAAAGACAAAGTTCGAGGTTGCAAGTGTCGTTGAGAACAAGGAGGGTTTGATCGCGCTCACTGGTCCTCAGGTGCTGTCCGGTTCCGTCAAGTCGTTGGAGGATGCGTTCGGTGCTATTGAAAAGGCATCTACCGAATCCTTGTCAAAGGCCGCCGCGGCATTGTTCAAGGGCAAGCCTACGGTGGTAGCTGTCGGTGATCTTTCCGTTCTGCCTTACGCGTGAGTCGCCTGTAGTCGTCGAGTAGGATGTGTTTGCTGATTCTGTTTCCTCATCCGCAGCGACGAGTTGGGTTTGTAGATGGCATCAGAGGAAAGAAGAACAAAACTATTTTTGCTTCATGCATTCGCGACTTTGAATCAACGGTACGGTAGCTGTAGGAATCTTTAGCCGTTGCGTTCGTTCTCTGCGAGGTGCATTGTAATTGATGTTGTGCATAGAATGATTTCATGGGAGAATATATCATTTGGTGGCAACTTGAGGAGAGGAGGGTCGGGGTGGCAAAGGGTGGTAAGCCGCGCGACCGAGGCGGTAGCCGGACCCCTGAATCGAATTTTCGTCTTTCATCTTTTCAATCGACGGACGGACAATTTTGATGATTGTTTACTTGCTTTTACATATCTATAAACTTCTTCACCATTTTCCTCGACCGCTGACAATCTCTCATCTCTTCACTCGTATCCTTGCAATCCTTTGCCATCATCAACATGGATGCCAACACGCCTCTCATCACCTCCTTTTCTCGAATCCCGACCTTCCAATGAGGGTCTTAGGGCTCGTCGCCGAAACCCTTCTAGGAGCCAAGTGCTGCGGAACCCTCGCCAGTCTGAGACGCTATCGGCACGTTATACACTCATCATTCTTACAAATGGCTTTACCCCAAAGTGCGGTCGCATCTGGAGAATTCTCAGCGTGATCCAGGCTGGACTCATGTGGAACTATGGTCATCTAGTAGTCGTCTGTTCATCGAATGACTATATGCTCACGCATCTATCAATCTTGCCAGATATCTCGGTATCGAAGCGAACCTCTGCGATGTTATTACATCTCCAGCGCAAAAGTGTTCATTCGATAGGATGTTTCCCAACATCAAGATGCTGCTTTGGAAAGCAAAAACTCTTATGGAGGAAATCCAGGGACGAGCGCTTTACCACCGGCCGTGCTGTCTCGTCTTGTACTACGACACGTCGTTCGATCTCGTCTCACGTTCAATCTATTCGCGTCTAAGCATAGGAACGTTTTACCGGCATGGCGAACGATTTCCGTTCTTCCGCTACGATCATGGAACAGAAGTGAATCCAATTATGAAACGGATCTCCAAATTGGTTTTAAAAGCGGACTGTGTCCTGACGGCGGATCGCACGAAAGAATGTATCAAGGAGGAGTATGGGTATACCTATCTATCGGCCGGAGTTCGCTTGGGAATGGCGCTGGATTACGAGACTATTGGTTCAGATTCTTCGGCTTCAAACATCTTTACCAATGGATGGACGATACAGCGAAAACCTCATGTCGATACTCCCATCTTTGTTTTCTAGTAACTTGGGTTCGTGAAGGAAGCTGGGTGATCGGAACGTCGACGAGCGAGACTTGCTCGTCGCAATGGCAGAGAACAGTGAAACAGAAACCTACTTCGATTATGTAGTCGGCATCTTCGATGCGAACGCAAGACCGAGTTTGGGCAAGCCACAGGATGGCCTCGGTGGAGTAGATGATCGTGGAGCAGGGCGTTTCAGTCTTCAGTCACGTTATCCGCGAGAACATGTTTCGCAGCTTGAGCTGCAGAGCACGAGCAGGAGGGCAGGCGTTAGCGGACTTCGTCGTGGTCAGTACAAGTCCAAAGCGGTAAGGACCATGATGTGATCTACTGGTCTGGGCCGTAGAGACGGGCGGCAGGATGGTGTTGCGCAAGAACGCCGTTGACTCCAACTTGCCCTGGCAGTGCTCCATCAGTTCTGCAGACCGGTAGAAAAATATGTTCCCACCTGAGTTTTGCTGAGGCACGACGACAGTGATAATGAGGGATCTTTTATATCGCTCGGTGAAGATATAAGCGGCTTGCTCTGAGGTGACGACGAAGACAGCAGCGGGAAGTATGAGGCGAAACTTTGGCCCGCATATTGATCGGGAGGTTGAATGTACGAGAAACGAGAGGGGGGGGGGGAGCGACCTGGAGAGCGGGATAGGAGAAAGATGATGGAGGAGCGAAGGTGGCGATGTAGGAGAAAGTACGACAGGGAGTGGAATAAGAGAAAGAAGGAGGTGATTGGCATCGCTGACTGAAATCCGAATTTGCTCTTGCATTGTGGATACCTTAAGAGACCACATAGCCAAACTTGTCCGTCTTCTGATCTTTGACGCTTGCGCGCAGTCATTGCTAAAGTCTCCCTACCAGCTTCCTCAACCCGGTTGCTGGCACAGATAAAGAGACTCGCAACCGGCAGAGTATCTTGCGGAGTCGCAGGATCTGGTGTGCAGATGGCTTGACCTGTCGGCCTGCATAGGTTGCCCGAATACTGGAGTCGCCTACTGGATCAATACTGGATCGATTCCAGCGCAGGAACATCCTTGAAGTCAAATATAGCGGCACTCCGGGACAGGGAGAAGCGAGAGGTCTCTCGAAGCTTCCGTCTAAGTATCAGCTCTGTCCAGCCCACCATGTCTTTGTTACAGCCCAGCTGCTAGTTGAGAGCCCCTTCGAAGCTGCACGTACTAGTCGTGGGCTGCTCGTCGCGTGTACCCCAGCTTCTACCCTCCGGCGTTACCTCCGGATCAGGCACGAGCCGGAACGTGACAGCTCCTCCGGAACCTTTCTTTTAGTGATCCGTGTCGATCGCTCCGGATCTTTGTGTGAAAGCAAGGTTGAAAGAATCACAAAACCTTTCGTCTCACCTTTTCAGAGTTTCCTGTCAGCTTCCCTGTCTTTCTGCATGTTCTTGTGCTTGTCCCGAAGTATCAGCTGAAGTACCGCTATATTCCGACTTTCGATATGCATAATCCTTCCGTTCCGGACACGATCCAAGCATTCCAGCCGATCCGGATTGTAAACAATAACAATAATTTATGTGACTGACAGATAGCTCTGTATAGCTCTCTGTATAACTCAACCCTGCGACATCTGCTGCGACTCCTTCGCACACCGGTTACTTGCCAGCAATTCTGCCATTTTCCTCCGTTCTCGACAAGATATCACCACCTCGTAGTTTCCTGTCTCACCATAACCAGCCGGAGTCTCGAGATACAAGGGAGCTTTGAGGGGAAAGCTTGGCGATGATTGAGCAGGAGCCTAAGATCAGTGGGGCAGACAGAGAAGATGTGAGTGTTGTCGATCTCAGTGGATTTGTAGTCCTTCAAGATCTAGGAACTCACTCTCGGCGACAATGCTACAGCTCCCAACACAAACCGCCACGCAGTTGTTCTGCGAGGTACTCGTTGCGAGCTTTGCATCGAAAACCTTCGGATGAGAAGAAAGGAAGCGAAGTGCTTGAACAAAAGGTATATATATCGACGAATCTGGGAAGGAGTTTGCCGTTCGTAAGTGACGATATCAATTCACCTCATTCCTCATTCCATTCGTCCCTCTCAATCCTTCTTTCTATCACCAGACTTCATTTGCACTCACCCTCCCAACATGCGTGTCACCTCCCTCGTCCTCCCCGCTGCTATTATCGCGGCCACCTCAGCCCAGGCCGCTGTCATCACCACCGAGCGATACAACAACGGATCCATCATCACTGTCGACTTGCCTCAACAGGGTCTTCAAGCGCGAGCAGCCGACACTGGCTTGCAGAATCGGTGGAACACCATCTTGAAACAGGTTGGAGCTGACGGCATCAAGTCGTTGTGCAACACCATCTTGCCATCCGTTTCCACCACTCAGACTAGTATGTGATTACCCGCTTCCATGCAGTGATACTCGTACGCCTGTAAAGTGAATACTAATGTCTTGTCCCTGCTTTCTCAGTCCAAGTCGCCACGCATGTTCCTGTCACCGTGACTGAGACTGTCTCCTCAACGATCAGTAGTACTGAAACCGCCACTGCTACCGTGATTGCTACTGTGAGTAACCAGGCGCGCTTTTCTTGCTTGAAGAATGTAGCACTGATTCACTGCTGTCTCTCTTCAGGTTGACACCACTGTTGTTGAAACCGCCTACGCGACTGCCTACGTCACTGTAGCCCCCGCTGTCCGATACGACCGGCGAGATGTTGTCAGCGGTCAAACCAACGCCCTGCGAGCCTTGTACCAGCAGGCACCTGCGTTTGTTTTGGCCCAATGCTCGGCAAATGGCGTCAATGTAAGTTCCGTGCCGGCACGTTGGTGATTATCGCAGGCGAACTGACATTAATTTTATACAGGGCGTTTCTACCTTTACCGAATACGCCACTCGGTAAGTGTCTTTACACCTTTTCGTAGTGCGAGGCCTTGCTTATACTTGTCGCATTCTCAGAACCATCTACGACTATGCCACCGTAACCTCAACCGGATTGACAACCGAAATCGCTTCGGAGGTATGTCCCCTTACCGTTTTAAAGACCCGCACATGTGGTTGACTAACAGCTCTTTCGCTTCGCAGACCCTGACTGATACCGAAACGGCAACTGCGACCTATTACTCCACCGAAGTCATCCCCACCACGATCACTGTCGTTGGCGCTGCCAAATATCCCGCTTGTGCTGGCAGCACCGGTACCTCTGGTTGGGCACGGTACGACGGCTACAAGTTTGTTGACGGCGCGACATCGGTTAGTTTGCTCTCCCGCCATGAAGTGTTATCACCGCTAATAACCATTGCCCTTCTAGGTTGGATACACGCCGTCCATTACCAATGACGGAGGTTGTCTGAACTGGTGTCAAAGTTGGGGACCTTAGTAAGTCTAATCTCTCCGAGTCAATCGAAGGCGTTTCAGCTAATAGCCCGATCTTCTGGTCAAACAGCTACTGTCAAGCCTACACCGAAGGAACCAACCGTGGATGTGCTCTCTACGTATGTGTTGCCTCGTCGTACCCTTCAAACACGCGACTGATATAGTTATTTTGCCAAACAGACCGACGGTTTCGTATCTACCGGTTTGACAGCACAAGGTGGTGCTTATGTCAAGATCCGGGGTACCTGCAATGCCAACAAAGCTCGAGGTAAGTATTTTACGCTGCTGAGATGTCGCCCAGCGTACTTATCAAACCACTTCGCTTTGTAAAGTCACCGCCGACATGGACTCTGCTTGTTGCAACGTTTAATGTGTTATGCGAAGGGGGTGTCGTTCGGCAAGATTCGATGGAGCATGTTCCACGGCTGTCGGTCGTATTTTTGGGTTTTAGGATTAGCATCACTGTATACGGGGGTTTCAAATCATTAGCAAACGGAAATGAATACCGTATGTAATGTGTTTTAGTTTCAGGTGTAACACCATCATGTTTGATTTCTTTCTACGCGCATGAAAAGACAGTTGCATCATTCGCGCTGAATCCACTGGCATTCGGACGCCTTGGCGCGTGAGCTCGATCCGCGAAAGTATTGGTGCAGCGTAGGTTTTGACAAAGGAAGTGCTGTCAGGGGGTCCACTCCTTTCGAGATGGAGGAGCCTTTACACCTGTTCTCACAGGAACCGCCAGGGACCTTACGCAAGTCATGAAGTGGCAAATACATACCCGCGATAAAGTATATATCGATAAGAGCGATAGCATAAAGGACCATCTCTGCGCGGCGACTCTCCCCCATAACCACATGCACACTCCTGGCTTTTTCACGATGAAAAACTATGCTTCAAGATTGCTTCGTCGGATCAGACACCGGCGGCATTGGCCACCAAGCAACGACGCCGAAGAATCCGCCAGCTTATTACCCCCGTTAGTAATGGCGCCTGCCATCTCTTTCAGTAGTGACAAGCCTAGTTTCAGTCTTGACTGTCCTCAGAAGTGGGACGCGGCTCTTCTGCATTTTACAAACTTGATACATCGACGTATTTTCCGTATAAATCAACTCGTTGCAGGGAACGGCGCCACCATCAAACATTCGGAGGATGTCGACGACGACCTTGCAAAGGAGTACGACCAAGCTCAGATTAGGCTCCAGCGACTGGAGGAGTTCCAAGACCTTTTGTTACGTACGAGAACCGGATGCGATGTGATCGCACCCACGAAAGCATTGGAACAGCTACTCAACGTTTAAAGTCCATTATAGGCTGTGCCAGCCAATACCTGGAGCCGAAGCGGAGTTGATTCGAGAAAGCAAGTCTTTGCATTCATATCCCACATGGATCGTACGTCAAGCCTGGGCCTGTCGACGTCGTATTGAAACCTGGATTCAATGGTGTAGCAGAGTAGTACAAATGGCCGATATGACCTCATATCAGTAGTTGAGGAATTGTATGGTTTGGATATGTTTGTTTGTAACACACGGTGATATCGAATGCTTGTTGTTGTATTCGAGTCACGTTTGTTGGCATGTATGCACGTTGATAACGTATCACGACGTTCAGCCCGGTTAAAGGAAATCTTAGAAGGTTCATTCAAATTGACATTCCGTCCTTTTCGCACGGCGTATTGACTATACCAGGCCCGGATTGTCGCTGTGCCATAGATCGTTCGCCGCTGCGACTCGAGTGTCTACTGCCCTTGTCGTACTAGCAACTGCTCTTTGACTGGCTGGCAAACCAATCCAACCAGATCATATCACGCCTTGTGCACACTACCGTGATACGAACCGAATTTCACGGGATCTAAGCCCGCCTGGAGAACCTACGACCTCGCAACAGCTCTTTCGGCTGTTGTGCCAAACCTCCGTGATCCTCCTCCTGCGGAGGCGACTCATCGTCGAATTCCTCTGGAAGAAGGTCGAGCTCGATAGCTCTACTTCGACCTTCTTCCGCTTCCATTTCCGCTTCATCCAAAGTTTCTTTCATGACTGAACCTGGTCGACGAGGGTCACGCACGAACGTGACTCGACCGGAGAGCCAGTAAGAGGGGTACCGACGTCGTCCGATATTCTGTTCCGCGCAAAGCGTTGTAGAAAGGCAACATAGTGAGCGGGGGCGTGATTGCTGCTCAAATGCGTAGCGAAGAACGTGCTTACGTTGATAATCAACGCCCAGGCTAGCATCAAAAAGGACGAGATAATGACTGCCGAGACGAGCCGCCAGGACATGTTCACTGCCGCAGGTTGTACAGCTGCGATCAACGCGGTAGCTCCGCCTCTGTTGAATAACCAAAGGATTAGCGACAAAGCATTTGCACGTTGACCTAGGGAGGGAGAAACTCACGGCGGATGCACAGTGCCAGTGACCTGCATCAAGAGCAGCGACAAGCTCATCGAAAGCGCGCCATTTATCCACACGTACTGCTTCAACTCGTTCGGACCTATCGTGTCGCTCAAACGATACCCTGATGCCATCCTAAACAACCTATTCAATCCGACTCCCAGCAACGCGCTGAGTATCTGTCCGCCGAGGAAATGTCGTGGTTGAGAGAGAGGCGACTCGATGGTGGAAAAGAGGAGCACAGCGCTTGCTCCGAATGAAGCTAGGATAAGGATAGTGTCATGATCCGGAAAGGCGAGTGACATGACGACCTCGATCAACGCGATTCCGACGAACGATCCGAGTCCTGATAGTAGCCATGTTTCGTGCTTGAGAGATATGTGTCGCAGCCACGAGAAGGGAGGGAACGGTAGCGGATCGTAAGGTGGCTCCAAGTGCGGGTCGCGATAGCCCGAGAAACGTTGCAGCCAGGTGGGAAGACGAGTACGGACATCCCGAGAGGCCTTGTAGTTCTTGATATCTGTCAAGCTCTTGATAGTCTTCTCTGTCTTTCCACCATCGCCATCTTGTGTTTGAGAGCGACGCCGCGAGCCGCCGACCAGAGGCGCTCGAGAGTGGCTTCGTGATATGCGTGAAGCAATACTCTCGTCCCGACGTTCACGCAAATGGGCTGAAAATGAAGAATCCCTTCGATGGCCCGGGTTTGTTGACGGCGAGCGTTCCGAGAAGGACAGGCGAGCCTGCCGTTGCGGATGGATGGGCGGAGGAGGTGATATCTCGTTCATTGGTATCAGGTGAGTGTCAAAGTCGTCTTGGTGATGTTGCTGCTTCTGCTTGGCTATTGGACAAACAGGGTTAAATGGCAATTAAATGGAAATACTAAGGTTGTGGTGCCCCGAGCATTTGCTTCCGGCGTGCTTTCTTTCGTTTACTGACGTACTTCGTTCTTTCGTTTAGTGACGTTCTATTCGTCTTCTCTCCTCTTGCACCATCGCCAGCTGACACACCGCTGGATCCGATGGTGGCTAGTAGACCCAGGAAATCAACAGGCAAATTCCCGCCTCGAGGCTTCTCTGGTTGGGCGATCTGTACAAGCCAAAACGTTTGCTTCGGCCGTTTCAGGAGAGACATATCGGCCGTCCCTGGAAGAGAAGTTCGGCCGTACCAGCAAAAAGGAGGGGGTGTTGCGCACTGTCTGCGCGACTACGACAGCAGCGGCGCCTGGGCAACTTTCGTGACGCTCGGATTGTTGAGGAATGCTTGCAGTTGTCGTCCTGCCAGAGGTCACAAAGCTACGATGTAGCATATTTCCTATGTTGATTGTACAATAAATAACACGAACAGACTCGACCTTGCTCGATCGTACGCGATACAAATTTCCCCGTGCTATACAAAACACCTAGCCTCTTCTGTTAATTCCTATGAGATGAATCGGTATCCCTTGGGAATACCTTCCAGTGATCCAGTGTACGGCTTGTCTTCCTCGTCCAAGCGCTCCATTTTTCGATTTTGCGCCTGAAGGGTGAACTTGATGGTTATGGCGGTGCACGAGACGAGAATGGAGAAGACCGCGAGTGCGATACCACCGTTACGATCCGAATTGGCACCGGAAAAAAAATACGGGGAGAAGAAGTGCGACGCATTGGCCAGTCCGTTGACGAGAGAGAGGGCGGCAGCTCGCTTGACTTTCGGCCGAGGGATGGTGGACGTAACCCAGGCGAAAGACACTGTGCGGGAAAGCTGACATTAGCAATTAGGCTCGAAAGGGTGTCGATAGCTTCGACTCACAATTGAAGGCACAGTATGATCCCAAACAAAGTAGGAACATGGCGATGTAACGACCGGCGACCTGTGACTTGGGCAGCGCGATAACGAGAATATTTCCGACACACGCAATAGCCTATGATCGCGCAGTCTATAAGTCTCAGCACGTGTATTGCTGTCAATGCAGATATTTACCATGGGTACAGCGATATGATAGCCTCGCTCATCGAAACTGGACGACGAGTAGGCGACAGCGACCGAACAGATAAATGCGAACATGTATGGTGGCGCGGTGAGCAAAAGTGTCTGATTCGTGTTGTAGCCGAGGGTTTTGACGATCGTCTACGAATCCCACAGAGTCTGTCAGTTTCTATCCGGACAGTAACTTGATGCTTGTGACTTGCCGGCATAAAGTAACTGAAAGACTGGGAGCAACTGATGAACATTTGCTGAAAGATCAGCATGAGGATCTGTCGACACACGCCAACCATCAGCATACACGCCAGTCAGCCGGAATTTTAGGGTACTCACCTTCCAGTCCTTGAAGACCAGCTTGGCACCCTTCTTGAGCGACGTTTCCCCCTCATCTGCCTCTCCCATAGCATCTTGCGTGGTCCTCCAGACAGAGAGTCGCCTCTGCTCCTCGTCGAAGAATTTGCATCTGCTTGGGTACGAGGGTAGGATCCAGTAGACGGCGATACCAACGAACGCTGTAGCGGCGCCTTCGAGTACGACTGGAATAGCGTGATACGTCGAGTTAGTGGCGGTGAATTAGCTGAGGTGAGGATGAACCGAGCAACGTACAGAGCCATTCCCATCCCCGTAAACCTCCCTTGCCTTCCATGCCCGAGATGACACCGGCGGCGATCAGTCCACCGAAACAGTTTGACAAACTGTTGCCCGAGTACATGATGGCGATTCGAATGGCGATCTCTTTTCGTGTGTAGAAACTCGACAAGATCAAGAGTGCGCCGGGGAAGAAGGGCTAAGAGGTAAGGGTGGACTGGGATGTCAGTGTCAGATTTACAGCGGCGTAGAGTATGACTCGACATACTGCTTCAGCGACACCGACCTGTACAAGATCAAGGGAAAACATGTAAGCCAAAAAGAGATTTTATACGTCGCGACGAAGCAAGACCTCACCAAGAAACGCAGTGCTATCATCTGCTCCTTGGTCTTGATGAAACCACCTGTTTGGGTCGCAGCCGGTATAAGCAAACGCGAGACGGAGATGAGCAGGAAAGACCTACAGCACATCGAGATGATACCCCAACAGATTACAGCGCCGGACAGAAAGAAAGCAGGGGGGACTTTTGCGAGGATGAATCCGGCAGGGATTTGCATTGCGACGTAACTGGACAACAGGAAAGAACATATTAGGACCTGTACAGGGACTAAACCAAAGAATGACAAGCTTACCCGACAAACATGGCCAGGATAGCATTGTTGTAGTCGAGATTGTTGAACTTCAAGTCCTTGGACATGCCACTGACTTTGGCGTTGGCAATGTTGTTCCTGTCGAGGATGTTGAGCTAGAAGGACATTCTGCGGTGAGTTATTTCCCGTTCAAATGTATTGCGCTATATTGCTTACCAGGAAGAGAAGAATAAGAACAGGCAGCACTCGAAAGTCGATCAAGCGTACGAGCTTCTTGCTCCGCTGTCGTGTCTGTTGTAAGTGACAACCTTCAACATGCTACCGACATGTACCCGCGAAGGAAAGTGGCTCACTTCTTCTTCGTTGTATCCTTCGAAGCAAGTCTCTACCGTTGGCTGGCGCTCTTGCGCATCCGTTGTCGACCCAGCGTCAAACTCCTTGAGATCACCGTTGTTCTCGATCATTTCGATACTGACCTTTCGGTCCAGCTCCATCGGCGCTTTATAGTCGAGACCGTGTGAGGCCATGGTAGGATGCGTCGAATGGGTTGCTGGGAAAAGGGTAAGGAAGGGTCGCTGTCTGTTACCGACTAGATAGGCGCGGGTTGTGAGACAATTAGAGGCGTTGCTGAGGTCGATAGGGGCGATCAGACCGTCATATATACCATGCAAGAGGTTCCTTACTCTCCCACTCACTCTTGAAATGCGGGGGAAACCAGCTGGGAAGCCACGCAAACTACGGGTCTCCACACACTCGCTCCTCCTGACAGCATCAGCAAGCCAAACATTCATCATGTTTGGGGTCGCTACAGGAACGAGATTCGAACCCATCGCAAGAAATCGGGAAGCATGTCTGGTTTGTGGATCCGTATGTGCAACTCTGCTACCTTTCGGCGGGATAAAGGACGAATTGTACGTCAAAGGGCATGTTGGATGTGGAATTGTGGACAGCCTCAGTTACAGCAATCGACCGGTTTGTACCCGCCACGCTCGGATAACTTGGTGCCGTCTCGCCGTCGCCCGTTATCCGAATTCGAAGTGACCGACAAAATTCGATGTTGGCGCATAGCTTTGTAAATCCACATTCGCCTTATTTCGACAATGATGATCGAGACCGCCGCCCCCTTCTCCAACTACTTACGCAACACAAGGCAGCTTGTCAGGCGACCTTCTGACCACCGCACGAGATGGCAGATCCGCGATCTGCTCCACAATAGCAACAGACACAGGATCATTGCAAGGGTATCGCTGCCATTGCTATGCAACCGGAGCCTATCTTTTGTGCATACAAGATGTCAGCTGTTCCAAAGGGTCCATCGACACCCTGCCATTTCGCCTCTCAAGAGTCTGCTTCCGAGTGGGACAAGATAGGGGTATCCACAACCCTTTTCGTGACTCCTGAACTCGTGTAACCTGGGTGGTGTATGCGATCTTTCCGGCTTCCTCTCGGCATTCCAACTCGTAACTATGATTAATTCCCGGTCATCTGGCTGTCCAGCGACTGTCCATAAACGATTTCTACGTGTCCAGGAAGGCGTAAGGGGAATTGGTTACTGGTAGCCTAACGGACAAGCATGAAGATTCAAGGGAATAAAATCGTCTCAGCGTGTCTAATGTTAAGAGGTGGAGCGGCGAATGCATATTTGATTACACTATTCCAAGCATCCATGTGGCGCGCAAACAACGAGCTGTGATTTGAGCAACCTTGTTTACGTATCTGTCGGTGCTCGCTGTCTTGCTGCTGTAGGCAGCGTATTGCTGACCTCTCCCGCCATCGCTGTAATACATCACCGACAATATTTCCGTCGACCTTTATTGAAACCTTGATCAGAAAAGGTGTTTTATGACTTCACTTTCAGTCAAGACACATGCAAACAGCAGTGGCGTTGATCACATGACTTACTGACGAATTATTTTTCCATATTGCTCTAGCTACTGCCATTCTTCGCGACAGATGTATCATGTAAGACTCCTTCTTCGTGAGACTTCGTTATTCGCGCAAAGTTGGTGGAACTAACTTTGGCATACTCTACCTCCAGGAGTGCGACACTCGTACCAGGCAAGTGAATGCATCCGACTCGTTCTCTGATCGAGGTTGATTAGCCGATGGATGCTCGTTGCTGAATAATAGCGACAACGGCGGGAGAAGTCAGTAATGCGCATTGCCCTCAGAGACATAAAACAAAGACTCACCTTTTGTAAAGCAGTATCTCAGGTCGAGTAAAGCAGCATCTGGTACAACTATCGCACACGTTACACTATAGCAGAGGTAGGCAATGAGATCTGGCCGCTGTTCTGGATGAAAGATGCCATATGATCACCCTAGACGCGTGAATGCAAGGAAATCATCACCCAGGGTGGTAATAGTATCGCAGAAAGACGAGTTGTCGCATTACTCGCTCTTCTCATTCAAATACGTACAATAATCGTCCGATCTCAAAAGGGATGTGTTGTTGCACAGACGGTTTTGCCACCGAGACAGCATGAACGCGCCCTTGCGTTTCCCGCTCGCATGTATCTTGCAAGACTCGTCTCGACCCGGCTTTCTAACTCCGCGCCATCTTCGTCGCCTGCGTCATTTGAGCGGTATCTTTTCCTTTCATCGGACCTCCGGCCGGACCGTTACACCGCTAATGGACTTATGTGACCGTTTATTCTCGGTGCAAGAGGCGTGGCGGGATAGGACGACAGCCAGTAAGCCGATGCCTAGCCAGCGGTGTGCCAATCGGATACATTATTAGTCGACAGTGATTGACTGAGCAGGAAGAGACAACCAGAGTGAGTAAGAAGATAACAAACGTAATACGATGTAGGAATGACTTTTACCGACCGGAGAAGCGACTAGAGAATACTAGAGGTGACATGGCAAGCATTATCAGGAAAGGTAATAGATATTGTCAAGCATACACTTTTAGTAGGCTACAGGCACATCGATGGAGCTTTCATCTACGAACTAAGTGTGGTGACTGACGAGTGTAGTGTTCGTTGTAATGCTGATTCACTGTTGTCGTGATGGAACGAAGGAGTCGGCCAGGCGTCAAGGATTCCGGCATTTCTCGAGAGGAGTCGTTCCTGATCGGCAATGGGAAGCTGTTGGGCTGAGGAACAATGGACAGGGACGCAGTGCGATACTCCGGTGAGTTTCGAAAGGGCAACGCCGAGCCATTCCTGCTTATCGGAGTGTATCCGTCAGACTGCCAGGGTCGATACGTCTCGAGGACGATGCGATATTCCTAAAATAAAAATCGTGCGGAGTAAGACCGTAATCAGTCAATCGTGTGTAGTTGAACAAAGTGCTATGGCACGTACCTTGCTTCTGCTTTGCGACCAGCAGCCAACGCATCACGCTCTATAGCGTGCTAGTCTTGCTCGAATTGATTACTTCCTACTACACTGTCCTTATACCTGAGAACATCCTATCAATGTCAAAGACCATAAAGCGATTAGCCCTATCAGCTGACTCGCTCTGGAAACGGTTGCTCACCCTGGAAATCACGTTGAGAAAGGCGCCATTTCCGTTCTGACGGTGGTGCGCAGTCGGAGACCTGCTTCTTTCGCGTCTGATTACAATCTGTATCTGCAGGCTGTGTTGAGGATCCTTGTTTCAGATCAGAGATAGGTTGTCTGATGTATTTGTCTCGTCGAACATTACCGGAGGAGCTTTAGAGGAAGAGGAGCAGGCAGATTGATGTTTACGATGACTGTAGTAGGCCAGCAGGCGGCTCAGCTTCGAGTACGGAATCAAATAACATAATGCAAACCATATGAAGTATGACGAATATCAGCTTCATCAATCAAGAATGTTGTGATGCGATGATGATGATGTTCGCTCCGACGGTGTATTTTTGAATTCAGCTACTAAACAGTACCTGTCCAGGAAGGGGAAACTACTTCTCATCATCTGGTGAACATCAACATACGACATGCGACGCTATCCGGACGCGATGCGCCGGCTGCGCAACAACTTCTCCAACTTCTCCTGTCAACATACTCTCCAAAAGTGGCAAGAGTCAGACATCAGCAACGCAACTGGCAGCGACAGAAGCGGACGTAGCCAGATCGACCTAGTGGATCATATGGCTGGCCGAAGGGATAACGACGAGGAAATTCTACATGAAGTCAAAGCCCCTTGCGAAGGGATAGTGATAGAACGCGAAATGCCCGTCCAGTGTGATGGGGAGCTCTCTTGTGAGTACAAGACAGTACGAGTCCAGTGTGACTAAAACACACTTACACGAGTAGTGACAGATATACAAATCGTGGAAGAAGCAGGTAAGGCAAAGCAAACAAACGACACCACATACGGATAGGGGGAGAATAGCAGGATAGGAGGATGGGAGGAAAGGAGGTTTTGCTGTCGCCAGCTTTGAGGAGGATGTTCATTCTACCATCCGTGCTCTGACCTTGATACTGTTGGATTATTGAATACTGTTTTGAGTACCGCGACCCTAACGCGGTCCGTCTTTTCAACCCATCCAACGTCAACCAGCAATCACCGATCGAGACAAAGCAATCTCCGATCAAGGCAATGTTGTCATCTCCGACCCGGTTCATAGTTGCGTCTGCTCCACCGCCTTCTGCTAAGCGCAAGTACCTATTGTCAACATTCGTTTGCCTATGACTTGCCGTCCTTTACCTTCGTTATTTTCCCAGTCTTGGCGCACTGCTTTATAGCTATGAGCGAAGAGTACTTGCTATTTTCTCTACTATGGCTTGTAGCAAAACCAATCAACTGTGGACGCTGTTTCGTGGAAGCTCTCGTAGCATGACAACACCATAAACAGTAAACAAGGTAGGGTCGCAAAGAATCAAGGCTGAAATACGTCAAGAATCTAATAGATGATGCTATGCTACAGTACAAGTCTTCAGACTAACTCTAGGCCTTGACGGTGACAGCGTCAGGGGAAGGAGCATCCTTGTTACCAACATCATACCAGTCGTGGAAGCCCTGTCGACAAGGAAACGCGAGGCAAGTGAGTACGATGCGCATGCTGAACAGTTGAAGCGGTACTAACCAAGTCCCATCCAAACAATGGCGTGTTGACTCGCTGTTGCTTTCCGTTGGCTGCCATCTCGTTCAAGGTCTTCATGTCCTCCTCATCGAGCTTGATGGTCTTCAAGTTGTCGGTGATTCCTGGAAACGAGCCAGCGTGAGCATGCGACCCGGACCGTCAGCTTTCAAGTCAGAGACTTACGTGATGCTGTGACAGACTTGGGCAAAACGACTACGCCTCGGTTGACTTGGTAGCTGATCAAGATCGCCGCCGGGGAAACACCGTTCTTCTTCGCGATCCTCAGTAGCTCTGGATCCTTCATCAGTGGTGAGTCTGTGGATCCTAACGGGCAATACGCCTCCAGCAAAATGCCTTTTTCTCGACAGTAGTTCACAAGATCATGCTGCGGATTGTATACGTGCAGTTCTACCTGGTTCACGGCTGGTACCACCTTCCAGGTCTCAGACAGGTGGTCCAGATACGGGATTGACCAGTTAGACACGCCAATTTGCTTTACTTTGCCTAAAATCGTTGCATATCAGTAAGTGTTTTCTTCAAGCGAAAGCAACAAACTAACCAGTCTCCAACAGAGCCTCCATCTGTCTCCAGGTCTCTTGCTGGTTCCAGGATCTATCGACAGCTCGGCTTCCATCTGGGTTAGTAGGAAACAATGGCGAGGTTTCGTTGGCGACGAGCCGGACGGGCCAGTGGACGAGGTACAAGTCGAGGTAGTCGGTGCCAAGGGACTTGAGAGTCTTGTCGAGGGACTCTGCGACTCGGTCGTGGTAGGTGTTCCATCTACAAGGTGGCGGTCAGTACTGAATAAAGGGCAGAGATTACGATAGACTTACACCTTGCTGGTTAGGAACAATTCTTCTCGAGGGATACCGGATTCCTTGACACCCTGGCCAACTTCTTCTTCGTTCTATTACGACAACAACGAATCAGTACCGAAACCGACACTTCAAATGGCAAGATCGACACCTACTTGGTAGATGAGCGCGCCATCGATGTGCCTGTATCCAACAGAGAGGGCATGCTTGACGGCGTCCTTGACCTCTCCAGGCTTCGCTTGCCACGTGCCCAAGCCGACAGCGGGGATGTGAGCACCCGTGTTCATACGGAAGGAGGTCGGGAGTTCGGTGCTGATGGGCATGTTGGTAGAAGAATGCTTGTGAGTGTTGGTATGGGTATGAGGTGTTTGGTGGCGAGGTGATGATTCAAGTTGCAGCAGGACGCAGTGAGAGAGCGTAAGACGGAGTATTTGTACCAGCGGCCAGTGCGCCAACAGCCAGTAGCAGCAGCCCAGCCGCGGGGCAATCACCCGCGGACCGGCCATTCCGGTTGCAACTCGCGCTAAAAACAGCCCATCACTTGTCCACAGCGTTGCTGTGTGTCCACATCTACGTACAAGTATGTGACTGCTCTTCACAGACTCATGCAAAGGCACGGCCCGTGGGCGAGGCCGAAACAGCAAAAGCAGTATACCTAAGAGAGGGAGTACATGACATCGAGAAAAGCTATATATGCATCAAGTATATCTGGGTTGACCGACAATCATCAACGGATCAGGATCGTTTGCCGACACTTCTACACACTCACCGCTGATTATGCCTATCGCTATTTCACAAAACCAGCCGGGCAATCAGTTCCATTTCTCGTCCATCACCCAAATGGTCGAGGTCAGAGCGCAAGAAACGCCTGATTTTCCGATTATCGCTGTCCCCGACAGGAATTTTCAGTTCCGACGATACACTTACCGTGATATCGACGACGGAGCCAACCGACTCGCACATTATTATACTTCGCTTGGCGTCAAGCCGAGGTCGCAAGGAGATGCGACGAGCAGCATCGTCACAGCAATGTTGGCACCCAGTTCGATCGATTACGCTATCAACGAACTGGCGTTTGCAAAGATGGGTAAGCAAAGCACAGACGTGGAGAGGGATGAGTAGATACTTACTAGAACGAATTTCGTACAGGTCATACCACGCTCTTCCTCTCGACCAACAACTCCATCCCAGCCCTTACTCATCTGCTGAGAGCAACCGATACCTCCACCCTTGTCGTTCATCCTTCACTAATCGAGAACGCAAAAGGAGCGATCGCGGAGCTCGTAATGGACGTCACCAACCAATCTTGCCAACTGGTCGATATTGCCGACAAGAGTCTATGGGACAATGACGAATCAGCCAAGCCATATCCTCGAGCGTTGACGCCAGAGCAGGAAGGACCCTTACCGGTCTTCATCGTCCATTCGAGTGGCTCGACAGGGTTCCCCAAGGTAAGTCGTTTGGCCTGTCAACCTGCCTGTTTCGCTTGCTAACCAATGTCACTGCAGCCCATCATCTTGTCGCACAAAGCATCAGCGTACAACTTTTCAGGAACCGGATTCGGACTACAAGCTTTCACCACATTGCCATTATATCACAACCACGGTCGTAAGTGTTTACCTTTTCGTGGTAACTCGATAGACCCTAATATCGCTGTTCTCATGGCAGACTCATGCTTCTACCGAGCCATCCACGGCCGCAAGCTCCTCTCCCTTTTCCCCTCCGAACTCCCACTCACGACGGCAAACATCATCGCGGCACTCGAGAACGCCGACCACACCGAGGGATTCTATGTCGTCCCTTACGTTTTGAAGTTGCTTGGTGAATCCGAGGCCGGTATTCGGTTGCTACAGGCTTTCAAGATCGTCACCTATGGCGGTGCTGCCTGTCCTGATGAGCTGGGTGACCGATTGGTTAGAGAGCACGGCGTCAGGCTGGTTGGCCATTACGGTATGACTGAAGTGTGGGTCCTCTTGCCAGGCGATCAAATGTTCCGCTCTAAACTTCCTTCACCTGTCTCCTCTGCAGTGGCCAACTCGGTACCTCTCTACGAGACTTCGACATCGACAAAGACTGGAACTATGTCCGATTCTCCGGACCTCATGTTTCCTCAGGGGTTATCAACTATCTTAAATTCGAACTTCAAGCTGACGGAACCTTCGAACTGATCGTGCTGGATGGATGGGGTGGGAAAGTGCGATCCAACAGACCGGACAACTCGTATTCCTCCTCCGACTTGTTCGTTCCACATCCCTCAATCGAAGGCGCCTACAAGTTTATCGGCCGAATTGACGACACTCTTACCCTCGTCAATGGCGAAAAATGCCAGCCCACCGGTGTGGAGCTCAGCTTGAAGGGTGACAGCCCCTATATTTCCGAAGCTGTAGTCTTCGGTATTGCACGGCCACATATCGGTGCCCTTCTCCTTCCGACTGAAAGGGGCGCCGAGCTGTTGAAGGAAGAGGACGGCGAATCACAGTTCTTCAAGGCTATTTGGCCTATTATCGAGAAAGCCAATGTGGAAGCGCCATCGCATGGCAAGCTCTTGCCGGAGATGTTGATCATCCTACCAGAGGATACCGAGCTGCCACGAGCGGACAAGGCTTCCATTATTAGACCGAAGGTTTACAAGTTGTTCGAATCGGAGATCAGCGACGTGAGTCCATTATACTGGTCTGCAACGCCTGCCAGTTGACAAAGCGTATTCATGTAACAGATTTACGTCAGATATGAAAGGGGCGAAGCTTATATCCCCGGGCAAAAGGTCACCAAGCAGAAGCTCACCGATATCAACCTTGAAGAATACCTCGTACAGGAGATTGGACGGTGCTCGAAGTCCAGTTCGCAGCTCGAGCTGGACACTGACTTTTTCGAATTTGGGTACGTTGCGTGTTGAGCATATGTGCCGTTTTAACCAGTGTCTAATCTACTCTGCGTTATCGCGTACAGCATTAACTCGCTTCAAGCTGCCGTAATTCGTTCTACCATTCAAAAGGAGCTGGATCTGGGCGGAAAGACGTTGTCCAGCAACATCGTTTTCGAGAATCCTACAGTCACACAGTATGTCTTTCCGCAAATTACTGCCGCTTCACTCTTCTAATAGTTTCTCATCTATAGGCTCGCATCCTACTTGAACAAGATAGTTTCCGGTGACGATTCGCAGCTGTCGAAAGACGAATCTCAGATGGCAAAGATGCGAGAACTCGTCGCCAAATATTCGAACTTCGCAGAGGTACCAGTTGCCAAGGGAAGAAAAACAGACCAGAGAACTGTCGTACGTCTGTCGCTACGGTTGAGTGTAGTGTGATGGCTAAATCTTCTACTCTTCAGGTGCTTACCGGCGCAACTGGGTCACTTGGAGCACACCTCCTGCACCAGCTTCTCGAGCAGAAAGATGTCGAACGCGTTATCTGTCTGGTTCGGGCCAAGAACGATCAGGATGCACTCAAACGAGTCGAAGAGAGTTTGCAAATCAGAACTCTGCCCTCTCTAAAGCAACGAGCCGATAAAGCAGTCATGGCTTACCCTTCGGACCTGTCACTGCCTGACCTGTAAGTGGACCGTAGAAACGTGGCTTACAGCTGTACTTACTTGGTACCGCGTGTAGTGGCCTCGGCCAAGAACGATATGGAGCCGTTCGACAGGTTGTCACCGACATTATTGCCAATGCATGGGCTGTCAACTTTACCCTCAATGTCGAATCTTTCGAGAACGGCAACATCAAGGCGATCTACAACCTGCTCAACCTCGCCATCACTTCGCAGTCCGGTGCACCGGCTAATCTCTTCTTCTCTTCATCGTACGTCCTCCTGGCGCTGGCCCACCGCATCCCTCGATCTCGAGGCTGATTTGTTTTTACCATAGAATATCCGCTGTGGCTGCCCATACAGGGCTCGTCAACGCTGAAGCTATTTCTGTGAACCCAGTTGATGCTCAGGCAATGGGTTACGCGAGGAGCAAATGGGTGGCGGAGAATCTGGTCGCACTCGCTGCTCGCACGCGAGGTATACGCTCCGAAAGCTTGAGGATCGGTCAAATGGTTGGTGACACCATCCACGGCGTCTGGAACGAGACGGAAGCGATCTCGTTGCAACTGAAGAGCGCGCAAACCATTAGTGCGATGCCTGACCTCGATGAGGTATGTCGTTTTGTGCAAAAGCGCATAGTTTGAGGTCATTGATCCGTCATGCTGCTACAGACCCTCTCGTGGCTTCCCGTTGACTTGGCAGCCAAGTCCATCATGGAAGTCATGTCCTCACCGCAACACCAACCTCTATGGCATATTTTGAACTCGTCCACCCAGACCAGCTGGACAACCGTTTGGACCGCTCTCAAGGCAGCAGGCGTCGACTTTGAGGTCGTATCGAAAAGAGAATGGATCAACCGCCTCCGACAATCCGATCCGGACGTTACTGTAAATCCCACGTATAAGTTGGTTGACTTCTTTGGAAACAAGGTACGTTCTCGTTTTGCGACAAGGTCAAAGATTTATGCTGATGGCAACCTCCTGCAGTACGATCACGATGTTGTCACCAAAAGAGCGGCCTATTCCACTGAGCAAACAGCGAAAGCCTCACCAACCATCGCTAGCGCACCATTTGTAGATGAAAACATTATCGGTAAATTCGTTGAAGCGTGGCGAAAGACAGGGTTTTTACTGTAAGCGTTGCAAATGTGGTTGTAACTGTGTTTGGAAGTTGTACATGGACGGAAAAGATATCTCTGGTCGACAGACTGTAACTCAACGTAGAGCTTGTGGTCGTGCTACCCACCTCTACACGGAAAGCCATGAAACATAACGTATTTTTTGTGGAAACTCGAACTATGGCTTTACCTCGTCCTTTGATTGCAGGTTATTAAGAACAGCAGCATACAGATTGCTCAGGCCCCATGGGCTGCTTTGTAAGCGAGTGATGAAGTCGCTTAGGACGTTGTCTGGCGTCATGCTGTAGCTCATCCCCTGAATCCGCAGGGGCCCCCCATTTGATATCCATTTCTCCAGGTAGTCTGTTGAGCGGAATCCAGCTGGAACAGTTTGACGGTAAGCGCGGTCAGGAGCATCTGATGGACAGATCGACTCACATCGCAGCACCGTTGCTCCTGGGCTGGTGGCGCATAGCTGTAACATTTCGGGTCGGAAACGCAGTATGGCCCAAAGAGCAAGAGCACAGTCAAGTAGAATGACCGGCTCCCAAGGTGCACTATGACACGCCAATCACTCAGCTGAAGGTTTCCGATAACAGCGGAGAAACAAACTTACTCTAGCCGAGAATGCAATAGAAAGACCGCCAAATGGATAGACTCCACAAAGATTCGTCTCAGAACGGAATCTGGCGGAGTCTCGGTCAACCAACGTTGACTCTCCTCACGGCTCTCTGCGGCAGACAGCCTCCCAGCTGCCCACTTGACATGGTCCATGAAGGTAGGGTGGATGAATCTATAGGGGTGATGAGTCAAGAGTATACATGCAGAAAAACCCCGCGACTTACCGGATACTCAAATAATGCCTCAGGACGTTTGAGGATGCAAAGAACGTAGAAGGCCTAGCAAAGGACACTTCGCTCTGCCAAGAAGTAACAAGCGAGCCAATCAATTGGAAAGGATTCCTGCAGACGAATTTGCTTTAATGATCATAAAAGAAGGAAAAACTGGAATTCGAATTACTTCTGATTTGGCCGAGTGAACGATTCAGCCAGAGGAGGAAATGTTGGTTCGATATACCCCAATAGTTTATTTTGCATATTGGCGTCATCACACATCCTAAGAGACGACCGGTCAGGTATTAAAAATAGTCATAGATAGATACTTGAAAATCTACGTACCTGTAAAGACCATGTGCAAGGATCCATCTCCCAAAATCAGACACCCGCTCTTGCAGCCGGCCTTCCCTTAACATGGTCGACAGGATGGTTCCGAAATGAGACGATCTTGGCGACTGCTCGATGGTTCCTTTCCGGGAGCGATATGATTCTTCCCACATTGTTGCGTTGGAAATATTCCAAAGCTCTTCTGCATCCGGTAGCCTGATCTGAATTTCGTTCAAATTGAAAGCGGCAGGAACGTTCAAAAAAGCAGCAGCTTGAGCATCGAAGATCTGACAGGCACGAAGCGCACTTCAGCTCTGGTTCGGGGCCTCCATGAGCGAAAAACTTGGTACGCACATATATCGCCCATCCTAATCTGATTCGCTCTTCTTCCTCCAGCCATTCTCTCCACATTTTCTTTATCTCCTTCGAAGTGGGCTGCCGGTCCAACGAACGTTCTTTTGCAAGGTGAGATTCCGCTGTGCGATGTCGGGAAACGCGTTGTCGAGCAGGTCGTTCTCGCAGGAGATGTAATCGACGCGCTGCAGTAATCAGCAACCCCTTTGAGATTTCAGACATAAGATACCGTTCTCTTGATCCATCAGCAAAACCACCGACAGCGATCAATAGACGGCTTTGTATGAACGGAATAGAGAAGATGGACCGAGGATCGCCGAGTTGCTGTTTTCGAGTCGAGATGTCAGAAGGACTTCGACGACCCACTATTCTGACCAAAATAACCTACCAGGTAACTGCCTATCCGTCTAGCAAGTTCCATCAAGTACCCTCCTAAAGGTTTTAACCTATCCTCGGCGTAAGTCGCACCGATCGCTGCAATTGTCAAGGTACGAAGAGTGTAGTATGCATCGTCTCGGTCGAGCCTTGGCATCGTGCTCGTAGGAATCTCCTTCTGGCCAGTCTTTGCCGAGCTGGAGCTATGTGGTCCTTGAACATCCTGATACGCCGAAGTCCGCATAATGGGCAAGATTGGATGAAAGTGATTGAAATACAGCCGTACACAATGGGATAGAACGTGGGGTGAAGGGAAATGTGTGTAATCGGGTTCTCGCCAGGGTGACTCTAAATGGCAGACTTTGAGGAGAAGGAGAATCGAAGCCCGGGAAGCTGGAGTAACTTGATGTCGATCAGTGTCGCTTGAAGAGAGGAACGGCGTGGTCTCGTCGTCCGAAATCTCGATAGTGTCCGGAAGAGCAAGAAGCCTTTCGAACATTAATGCGGGAGGTCGAAATACATGTGGCTGGCGTAGTGGTTCGTCCACGCATCAACGAGTCGAAAGAATGATCAATAATCAAGAAACCCTGATTTCAGCGGTCTTTCAGAGTGAAACGCTGTGTGAATCACTTACCCATGGTGTATCCTCCTCATTACCTGGGGTAGCAGTGCCCTGTCGAGTTGTTCGACCAGAAGCACGCATTGACGGTACCGCATTCGCACTGCCTTGTTTGCCTGGGTCGAGATTGTAAGCTTCTTGCTCCTGAGGGACGGCGGTAGATGATTGTCCATGCATTTCATTGGCCGCTGCATCCGCAAAAGGCCCGCCCGTCCCGGAGCTGTTTCCGATCTTACCCACAGCCTCAGTCGGGAGGTTAAGAATCGAGAGGTCCAGCATGTCATACGTCCACGCGCGAGCATCACCGGTTCCTTGACCAGTTGCTGCCAGCTGCTGCCAATCAGCGGCGCCAAGTCCCCAGCCAAACACATCGTGATAAAGCCCCATGTCCAGGTCCACGTCGTATAGATCGAAAGGAGAGGCTCCAGAAATGACGGAAGGAACGGTACCGGGATTCAGACCCATTGTAGATGCAATGAAAGCTTCCGGTGTGATTGTACTATTGGGATTGTTTTGGGGGAAAGGCAACGCGGGAACGCTGGTTGTAGGGTCCATATTACCGACTATCGATATATCATTTGCTGCCACAAAAGTACCGACCAGCTGGCTGTTATTTTGATCTATTTTCGCAAATAGTTTTGAGACAATAGTTCACCATGCACTGACGAGATGACTCACGGTGGATGCCTGCTGGAAGAGAAGTGTCGTCGTTTGCTACAGCCAAGGCGCCTCTGGTAGCGCTGTCTTCGGGCTGTGCTGCGGCCGCGAGCAATATATCCAGCCGACTGAGCATTTCTTCATTGTCACGAGCACCGCCCATTGTCCGTTGCGGCTCAGCAAACATGGCATACGAATCGTCCCTTCGTGCCGCATCAGCGGAAGAACCATGAACATCGTTGCGCGGACCGGGACCGTGTTGCGAATAATGTTGCCCTGATATTGCGTACCGGGAAAGCTCCGACGCACTCCGAGCGAACGGGCCGTCAGCTGGATGTCGGTATCGTTCCTGTCGATGGTCATACGAAGCACCAGCCATATCATCCTCGTCGTGTGGAAGGTCAAGAGGCAGACCGGTATTGCTCATGGCGAAAGATGCTTGCGCTTGAGGCGGCCGTGTGTCGGACATCGACTGATGCTGTAGACTGCCATGCTGACGTTCGCCGTAATTGCCGCCACCTGTATTCGTCTGTGTATGAGGAGCACTGTGCGATAGTGATTCGCGACGCGAGGGCTCTGCGTCAGTTCCATGGTGCTGGAGGTGAGTAGAATGCGATTGTGCGTGTCGGATGCTGCTTGTGTGAGTATCGGTTGTCGTCTGAGCATGCGGCCGATTCGAAGTGTCATCCACATCCATCAAGAAGCCGGGAATGGTGAATGAGACCAGGTCTTCAGCCCCATGTCGAGTGTCCGTGGTATCACCTTCCTCCGCATCCATCGCTCCTCCATCATTATCGTCATCCTCAATCTCTCCGTAATCCTCTCCATCAGCGCCTCCCGCCCGATCCACGCTCTGCCTCTCCTGACCAGCGGACTTCGAGCCTTGACGTTGGCGGTCTGGTGGCGGTTGCGATTGTAGCCAAGCATCGTGAAGCTCCCGATGGGAAAGTTGCATATGTCGGTTTCGGACGTCGCTTCGTGCGAATCGCTTTTCGCAGAATTCGCATTGGTAAGGCTGTAATCCCGTGTCTAGCGAGTGCAACTTCCGCATCAGGACATGAACAGCAGCACAACATGGTGAAGATGCGTAAAAGGTCCAGGCAAGAGATGACTTACGAGTACGAAGGTGCCGCCTCACATGCGCAGGCGTGATAAACGTCTTGTCACAACCTTCAAACGTACACTTGTGCACCTTTTTCAGCGGCTTGACCTTGCTCTTGCCCGTTTCCTTGCCCTTGCCCTTCCGCTTCCCACTGCTCTTGCCTTGTAGCCTACTGGGTCCAGCTGCATCATCTTGAGCCTCGTAGCCGTGTCGTGTCGTGCCCGTGTCATGTATGTCGAAAGCTTGGTCATGTTGCTGCCCGTGGTTGGCTGTCGCACGCGCATGGGAAGGTGTCATGCTCGACGTAGACTGCCATCGTGATGCCTCTTGGATGTCGCCAGTATCTAGAGGTGGACAAGGACCCATCTCCGGCCGACGAGGAGCAGCAGCAGAGTAAGTAAATCGTAAAATACTCGTAAATCGCAAGGAAATTCCAACAATAATTCCAACAATTCCCTTACCTGGATGGGGGGAGTAATAGTGGATCGTCCCTTTCCACATGAAAGCGCGGATACAAACTTTAGTTCCCAGAAAGCGCTGTCGATCATTAGAGATGGTCAAAATCACGGATGGACTTCATCCTGCTGATTGTCCGGCGCTACTGCAACAAGACTGCAGGTCGATGTACACCGGATTTCCCAGTCGCTGGTGACTTCGCAGTGGATTGCGTTCACACAGCTGGTCACACTTACATCCCTAAACCGCTTTGAAGCTATCTTGAAAACTGGGGTATGTCATTGCGGACGTGCGACTGACCTGCGATTGTCCCCTCGCAACCGATATGTTCGTGGAAGGCAGTCTATCTTCTTCCCCCGACGATGATCTCTCAAAGTCGTTCTCGACAAGCTTCTCGACTCTACACGTCGTTTGAACGGCTCTCGTCACAAAGCCTGGATAGCTGCCTGAATTGCCTGGCCGATTGCCCCTCGGACATTTATACAGAAGTACACCCCACGGGCTCCCGGAATCTTCTCAAGTATGCCTCCGTAGCCCCGCTACAAGTAGTCGCCCCACAATATTCCCCGTCCTGATTGTTCAGCTTTGGTCATGTAGCAACTTGAATGCCGCATATTGCCAAGATGAGCATTCAGCTGGGCATTCCAAATCTTTGCGGAGATGCCGGACGGATGAGGGTCCTGAACATGTGCCGAATTCTTGTCGGTGAACATACTGGGCACTAGTTTGCGAGCCGCTTGCTGCATCTGGCCTTTACATCTACCTTGGCCCCTTCGTCTCAGTACATAAACCACGACCTCTTCATCGATCCCCGGGAGTCACCCTGACCTGTTCTCCTCATCCGCAAGCAACATGTTGACCCAAACACTCCTCCTCGTCGCGACTTGTGTCCTGTCGCAGACCAGCGTCGCCGCCTACAAAGTCGACCTACCGTACCATGTATCAGTCCAACCCGTCACCGACTTCAAAAACTCTTCCGGCATAGCACTCGAGAAGCCACTCCTGGCCTACTACTCCATTCCATACGCCCAAGCGCCCGTTGGTAAGCTCCGATATGAACTCCCTGTTGCGCCACAGAATGGGAAACCAATGCTCTTGAACAATACGGACTACGGAAACGTCTGTTCGCAACCGATCCCGAACCCACCTGTACCTCAAGGCGAAGACTGCTTGACATTGTCCATCTTCAAGCCGCAAAGCACCTACGGCGGTGAGCCTCTTCCTGTCGTAATCTGGACTCCGGGAGGTTCGTTCAACACTGGAGGTGGCCGAGGCTTGAATGTTCCCTCGATGGTCGGTAATGCGCCTCAAGACTTTATCGGTGTCTCCATCAACTACCGATTGGGCGCATTTGGTTCATTGCCATCGTCGCTGTCCTATCGAGCAGGACTGCTCAACCTCGGCTTGCAGGATCAACTTCAGGCTTACAAGTGGGTCCAGGAATACATCCAACTTTTCGGAGGCGACCCGAACCGTGTTACCGTGAGTGCGAGTTGACGATTCGCGAAGGAAGCCGCGCTGACTTTCATGTACGCCCTAGATCTTCGGTGAATCTGCTGGCGCCCACGCTGTCGGCGCCCACCTTCAACACGTCGGCTCGGAACCCAACTTTAAGCCTCCCTTCAACCAGGTCATCATGGACTCTGGAGGCTCGACCGCTCGAGCCTGGGCCAACTGGACCTACCCGCTGTACGAATGCCAGATGCAAGAGTTCTTGAACAGGACGGGTTGCAATGTCGGTGATGATGAGAAGAAGACGTTCAAGTGTTTGCGAAACGTCGATGCCGAGATAATCAGGAATGCCAGGTAAGTTACTATAAACCTAGGTTGTTCATGCTTCCTGCCATGCTAACTTGACTCGTATCGCAGCGCCACCATGTACGCCGAATACAGCAGACCTGCGATTCGATGGCCATTCCAGCCAGTTGTCGACGGACAATATGTCAAGCAATCCCCGACTCAATCGTGGCGAGATGGATCTTTCAACAAAGTCCCCGTTCTCACCGGCTTCAACACGGATGAAGGATCTGTCTGGGTTCCGATGAACTATAACACCACCGCTCAGTTCCGTAGCCTGTTCGCTTCGCTGTTGCCCCTGGCCAACTCGACAGTGCTGGACACACTCGAGGCCCTTTACCCAGACCCTGTGACAGACTCGTCGTCGCCTTACGTCAACTCGCCCCAGAGTCCGCAGTACCTGCGTCTGTCAGCCGCATACGGTGACTTTGCGTATATTTCGACTGCCAAGGAGAACGCTCAATCGTTGGCCAAGGGTGGTGTGCCTGTCTGGAAGTATCACTTCAACTATACCGCAACCCGTGGGTGCCACTCTCCGCCGCATTCCAGCCACGTTAGTTGCTGACGTTGCTCTTGACCCCTCAGCCCAATCTCCCATCGGCGTCAACCACGGCAGTGAACTCGCCTACCTCAGTCGAGTGTCCCCGGCACCCATCGCCAAGGTTATGAACACCTACTACAGCTCCTGTACGTGCCCTGCCTTGCGTGTATTCCTCTTTTTCTGTACGCTAACCCTAGCTTCTACTCACAGTCATCGTCTCGGGCAATCCGAACACCTTTATCCCGTCCGGCTACAACCAATGGCCAACCTACGACCTCTCCAACCCTCAGCAACTGACGTTCCAGGGCCCAGGTACAGAGGTCAAGCCTGATACTATCCGAGCGAAGCAGATTGCTTTCTGGTTGAGCATTCCCGAGGTTGCGCCTCACTAGGTCATTCCGTACGCGTGTAGTAGTGCTGAGCGCGAAAGAAAGACGAGGAAGCGATGCATCGAAAGTCGGGTCGTGGAACACCAACGGACCAAGTAGAGAACGAACGACGCAGAGGCGAGACGCAGGAAACGCGAACTATCAAGGGTACCCAAGGGAAAAGTCAATGTCATAGCGAGAAACGATGTATATACGATAGTCCGGAATACCCAATTACGATTGTGTCCAGCTTTTATAAGCCAACTTGACTGTACCAGGCTGAGAACAAGAAACTCAGAGAAGATGTTGAAGTTTTGTTGAGACTGAAGACGGGTTTCACGCCATGGCATCATGGAATGCAGCGTCCGTTTGGCTGAGGCGCGGAAGCAAAAATTAACGATCGCTGTTTCAGAAAAAGTTGAGTTCGGCGAGTTGCTGTCGTTGCTCGAGCTGGTCCAAGTGTTGATGTTTTTGGTATTTCGCTTTTAGGGAAGCAGCACATCAAGGTAGATGAGATTGAGATATCGACATTTCCTTGATCATGAAGAACACCAAAGGATCCAACAAGACGCGCAAGGCTCCTGTTGCGGCGAGTGCGGTAAGTAATGCGACACTTGCCTTGATCGTGAGGCAGACAGATACTTACTCGTTCTCCTTCCCGTAGCCACCGCACAAGAAATCCAAACCCTCATCGTCGCTGTCGTCGGGTCCCAATGCAGCGGCAAAACAACCAAAAAAGCTCAAGCTGCGCGACCAGAAATTTATTCCAGTTCCGCAATCCGCGTTCTTGAAGACGAATGGGAAGGCAAAGGTTACCGACGAGGCGGGTAATGAGGCGGTAGAGGACGAGGAAGAAGAGGAGGAAGAGGAGGAGGATGCGATCGATATGGATGATATGATGGGTGGCGGGGAGAGCGAAAGTGATCAGGAAGAGGCAGAGCAGGTCAAGGCACCGGCAAAGAAGCAAGGAACGCAGGATCTGTCGTTCTTGGTTGGTTTGGACGCCAAGACGCTCAGTCGGTGAGTACCTCGCGATAGCCTCTTGAAGTTTTGCCCTCACGCATCAATCTCACGCTACTGCTCCGCTTCCTCAGGTCCAAGAAAGAAACCGACCGAATCCACGCTCTCCAGAAATCGCAAAATCCGCTCCCGAAGAAACGTAAAGCCAAGGAGATCGAATTGGAGTCGGACCTGGACGACGAGGATGTGTCGGATTGGGATTCAGAAATGGATGATGAGGATCTGTCGGGAGATGATATCGGCAGTGATGATGAGAGTCTTTTGGATGATTCGGCAGGCAGTGCCGAGGACGACGAGGACGAAGACGAAGACGAGGAAGTCAACCTCCGTAAACGCAAGAACCGCGGCACGACGGACCAAGACAACCTCGAAGCATCATACGAAGCTGCCGCCAAACGACGATCAGCAAAAGCAACCACCGCACAAGCCAAGAAAGACGCCACCGCCGAAGTCGGACATTTGCCTATTAAACTGCCAGGAGGAGAAATCCAACAAGTCGCAGGTACAACCAAGATTGAGGTACCTGTTGATCCGAAACTCAAGAAACAGCAGCAGCAGGATGAGGAAGAGACCGAATACTCTGAGAGCGAGGATGAAGGCGAGATCCAAGCAGAAGAGGAGAGGGAGACCATGTCCCGTACCAAAGGACGTTTCGGAAGGATGGGTATTGCCGATATCTTGTCTGAAAGCTTTGATGATGACACCACCACGAACGGAGCGGGTGGATCCAAGCCGAAGGAGAAGGGAAAGGACAGGGAGAGGGCTAGGAGGAGGTTGGATTTGGCCAAGGAGCAGATTGCGAGGACCGGTGCTGAAGTCATGGCTGGCGGGGAGCTGATAGATAACGTGAGTCGCCTCAACGATCGGATACAGAGACTAGTCACTGACACGCTCCTTCCCTCATAGTTACCGCTTCTCACGCGTCTCTCCACCTTCTCACTCGACAAAGTCAGACTGCACGATGAGGAGCAGTCGGTAGTCCCCGTACCGGCATCGATTCGAGCTCTGGCGTTAATTTCCCAGTTGGCGGTGTACAAGGATTTGATACCAGGTATGAGGCTCCCATCTTCTTGCACGCAAAATTTACTAACCCACTCCCGATCCCGATGTGATAGGCTATCGAATTCGAGAACTTACAGCGCTGGAAGAAGCCGAGAAAGTGCGGGAGGATGTGCGGAGGATGCGAGAAGGCGAAAAGGGATTGATCAAGAATTACCGACTGTACCTCAAAACTTTGGAGACGGAAATCAAGCGTAAGTGCAACTTGTGCGGGTGATGCGCCTTGGCATGTATCCTTATTGACATTACATCGTGATGACAGGTAAATCACCGCTCGCAAGCGTCAGTATGCGATGTCTCTGCGATCTGCTGACCTCGGCGACGCATTTCAACTTTGCGGAAAACATTATGGGAATTGTTGTTGCGAGACTGAGCAGGAGATCGTGGGATGAGGTAAGTTGAATGCTGCCTGTTATTTTTACTCCCTCTCCCTGACAATGCAAGTACCCTACTTCAGGACGCCGAAATGTGCCTGCAAACAATCATCACCGTCTTCCGCAACGACAATACCGCAACGACTAGTTCCGTCCTGCTCCGACTTCTTGCTCGAATGATCAAAGAGCGACATTACAAGGTCAACCCCAACGTCCTCAGTTGTCTACTCCACCTGCGTCTGCGAACTGAACTTGGCCTAGACGCCAAGGGGAAAACCAACCTGAAACACAAGGGCAAATTCCGAGACCGAGATGATCGTGAACAAAAGGTCAAGAGCGAAATCAGGAAAAAATGGATGAACAAGAATAGGAAAAAGGCCGAGCAGGAGAAAAAGGAGGTTGAAAAGGAGATGGAGGAAGCCGAGGCGGAAGTCGATATCGAGGAGCGGTCCAAGGTGGTGAGTAGTGGGTGCCGTTGAGGTCGAAAAGCTTGTCACTCATGGGTTTCCCCCACTCTCAGCAAACGGAAACTTTGAAGAACCTCTTCGTGCTTTACTTTTCGATTCTCAAGCAGCCCAAGAGATCTCCTATGCTGCCAGCCGCCATGGAGGGTATCGCAAAGTTTGCTCACCTCGTCAACATCGAATTCTTCCGTGACCTGCTGCTTGTCCTGAAACGCATCATTCGTGGAGAAGTGGAGGAGGACGAGGATGAAGAGCTGAATAGACCGGATGCGGTGGGCCGTGGGTATGAGGTGCGGCTGCGGATGTTGGGTATCGTTACGGCGTTTGAGTTACTATCTGGACAGGGTACGTTCTCCGCCTGACTCATTTACATATGACAAGCACTAATCGACTTTGATATGCACTCATAGGTGAGGCCCTCAACCTCGATCTAAACGATTTCGTTGTGCACTTGTACAATCTCCTCATCCCGCTATCGCTCGACACAAATATCGAGGATGCGCCACGAAATCGTCAAGGAAAGGCTGCGCCCGCCCCGGCAGTCAATGCAGCAGGACGACCAAAGAAGGTCACTGTTCAGCTAGCATCGACGGCCGACTTATTATTCAGGTGTCTGCAACTCATCTTCTTCTCTCGTCATTCACATACATCGAATTCGCCACCGTGGAGAGCAGCAGCGTTTGCCAAACGTCTACTCGAGTGCTCGATTCATCTACCTACAGCAACCGCCTTGAAATCGATCGACTTTGTGAAACAGCTGATCGCTAAAGAGGCGAAACTGGAGGCATTCTTATCGACGGATGACCGTACCGCTGATGGCATCTATCGACCTGATATCGAGGATCCTCAGCTGGTGAACGCATTTGCTACCAGTTTCTGGGAGTTGAGTCTGTTGGAGAGGGAATACTGGGAGGAGAGCGTTCGTACGGCAGCAGCCAAGCTGGCGAGAGGCAGTCTTGTATAGGTTTCTGGTGTATCTGGTCTGGTAACATTTCGTATTGTAGTTGATATAGATAGGCATGTTCCGCGACCATGTGTCTTGTTCACAATCTTTCTTTCGTAATAGGGGACTACAGTACCGAAATTCATTCATCGCGGCCACCATGCATGTCTCGAAGCCCGGCAATCTTCATATGTGCTCCTATTGCCTCCCACTCATATCTTGCCAAACAGTTTGACCGTTCATTGCAACGGGGACCAGGGACAAGGTACCTGCAAGTGATATATCAGTACGGCATCTTCCACATCACTCAGCGACGTGACAAAGGAACTCACCAGAATGGCACACTTCATGGACCTTGCAAGCTTGACAGTCTGAGAAAGATCGACAGATCAGGTTCAAAAGGCTGTCAGGATCGAGGCCGTGAAGACTCACCTGCTGCACCGTATCACTCCATCCTCCAACATTCCAAGCTTGTTCTCTGGTCATCTTCCGCTCCGCCATGTTCGGGTACTGTTGCAGCGCACGCATGTCAGACATCCGCACAAGGAGTAATAAAGAAAGGAACGACTGACCTGCCAAAGATGATGGACTTCGTGCAGCTGTCCTACTTGCGCGAACCAGGCACCGGCGGGTTGCTATTTGCACATTAGGCAAAACAGAGTATTTCCTCAGAAACCCCTCTGTACAAACAACCTAAAGCACAAGGAAGGACCTACCACAAATCGCTTCCTCGCCTCCAATCCCCGCTTCCACGCAGTCTCCCACTCCAGCAAAGTTCCAGGAACAAGCTCATAGCTTCGCATCTCGAATACTCCGCCTTGCTTGTGTGGCGGAGAGGAAGGCCAGAATGCGAATTCGGACATAAGTTGCGACTGCCGGGAATGAAGGGTGGGGAGGATCTCTTCGTTCAGGATCGCGGGGAGTTGCTGTAGAAGCGTTTGGTCAGTCAGTGGTAAAGAGGGGGAAGGAGAGAGTAGGAATGTGCGACGTACCGGATGCTGCATCCATTTGGCGAGACTAGAATCGTACCCTGCATAGTTTTCGTATTCCAGGATGTGTACTATTGAGACGAGTCAGAAAACATCAGCACACGTCCGTGCGTCTGACATGGGTACGGAGACACTTGCCAAAGTTGTCAACGTCGCCGATTAGGGTCTGCGCGAAGTGAACAGGTCAGCGATGGAACATTCTGTTCGAAGAAGCGATGGAACGTACCTGCCAGCTACCGGTCAGTTTGACCTTCAGCGAAGGATCGCTCGCCAGTCCGGTGAAGTACTTTTCGCTATGAAACCAACAACGATCTCAGCATATAACTCTACGCGCACATCACGGAGAAAGAGATCAAGCGAAACTCACGCAGCTTTCTTGTACTGTTCGATACTATCGGGCTTGACTCGGTGAACAATCTTCTCGTGCACGTACTAGCAATCACACAGCAACACATCAGCACCAAGGAGGACCGCTAGGAGCTACGCAGTACTCACCTTGTTCCTTCCAATCAGCTTTGAATGCTGAATGACCTGCGTTTCCCCTTCCGCTCTAGCTTGAGGGTCACCATGAAGTAGAGACTACATATGAAGGGACCTTCAATGTCAGATGCCAACCTCGTGAAGAGAAAGACAATCGGTACTCACAGATAACAGCGAAGAGCCCTTTGCAGGTTGCTCTGACAGTTTGCCAACGGAGGAGGAGAACGGCCGAATCACTAAGGAGGCAGAGACGGTGCGAGGTCGCGTTCGAGCTGCTCCACGGCACGAGCTGAGGATCGTGCGCTTCATTGAGGATGACATGGCTGATATATAGGGCAATAGAGAAACGCAAAGGTAATAGGAATTGTATAGCCCGTACGTTGATAGATAGATGAATTGAAGACCTCTGTCGCCTGATGATGATGCAATCGGAAGGTCGGGGCTCACTCGGACCGCGGAGGTCTGGCCCCGCAAACATTGCCCCGTAGCGTGAAACAAGCGCGCGCTTTGATCTGTACCACGCCAAGTGTCCACCTATACCGAGTTCAAAATGCACCTTATTAGAATCAATTAGGGGGGCTACTTGGAATCTGAATAGCTATCTGAATGACGCCTCCATCTAGAGCAAATCAATCTCGAGACGCGTCTTGAGAAACGGGCTGCTCCGGACCTTTGTCGAGAGTTGGTTGAACGAAATCACAGGCCGGCCTGACTTGAATTCTCGTGCGAGCAGCTGGTGAGCATTCATAGCAACGTCTTTGACTACCTTCAGCGAATGACCGCCTCCAAGATGCTCTACGATGGATCAGGAAAATGTGAGGCGTCACAGTAAGCGATATAATACAATATTGAGATAGGACTAGTTCAGCTTTCAAACAACAGAAGTGATGAATCAGTGCCGTATGGTCTTCAGCTCTTAGTGCACAAGTCAGACCTGTATACAGTAGTATTGAGCGCAAGGAATAGATTTGTACAGCTAACTGTATAGGCGCTGGAAGTGATTTGGACTTGTGACTCGGCAGTGTAGCGGAATGAGCCGAACAGAAGCGTAGCAAAACCAAACGTGACTGGAGCATACAGAGCAGTAGGAAACCTCTTCCGCAATGCATGAAGTGGAACGCCTGAGGTCGACAGGAGTCATGACTCACAGGAGGATTTTGGGTTGTCAAGCAATATATCAGATGAGAGGGACTCACAAGCTCCCCACAAAAAGGCGTGGACCCAGCTGGGTAATCAATATCGTAGAAAGTTCCAACAGAACTACTTCAAATATGGGGGAGACTCGGTGCTTCAGTGCGCTGTCTCGTATACAAACGATTCGGACGGGGGCACACTGTGCTCCATGGCCCGAGTCTCCGACCCGAATCTCCTATCTCCTGTAGTGACTCTAAAATGGGATGGGTATGCGTGCATAATCGTTGATTCATAACCAAAGTGGAATCGACTGTTGTAAATGCCTCAGTTCAATTGCGTCTCTTCGCCATTTGAGTCATATGCTACATCTGACATGTCACATGACTGTTGATCTATCGTAGCATGTCTGATAGATAATGTGTAAGATCAATGAATATGTCCACCATTGGCCAAGATTCAAGGCCCAGACCGTCGGCATCAGGACCCTATAGATGATGCAGAATGTAGAAATGTCAAGATGAGCGCAAACCCTGACGGCCACCTCCTCTCATAGTTCCGGCGAGGTCGACGCAAAGGGTCGCCGACGTGCGACTGATGGCGGAACCGCTCAGGAAAGTGTTCATGGAAAGCTCTCTCACAGTCTTCGTGAGGCCAAAGATGAGAAGATGCTGATGGACAGAGTGATTTGGATCAGAGGGCGAGATAAGCGCATTATGCGTCGGACCTCCTTGGTCTATATATTTTGCTATATTGTAGCGAGATTCGCGGTTGTCAACTATCTAGTCAGTCCTTTTTGAGGTACCTAACTTTACCCAAGATCTGGGATGTTATGATCAGAAAGTATGGTCGTAGTGATGGATCGGGTGAATCAGAGGGCGAGATAAGCGCATTGTGTGTCGAACCTCCTCGACCCCTTTATTTTGTCGTATGATGTTGTGAATTACGTTTGTTCAATTTCTGGTCGGATCCAGTGGGTATCTCTTCTTCTCAAAGGGTCAGGCGTTCCTAATCCATGATATATTGAGTAACGAGGAAGGTTGTGGAGCTCAAGAGGGACTCGATGATAAGAGTTGAATCCTGAATATATAGCGAAAACTAAGGGGCTACAGAGACTGATATCTACGTATCAGCGTTGCAGAGTCTTTGATACTCTTCTGTTCGCGTACTATCCCACAAGATCCAGCACTCAGACTCGCTCCTACCTCCGGCCTTCCGCCATATGCTTTGTGCCGATGCACAAGCTTTCAGCCTTCTCAGCAGGTCGTCATGATGTACCTCAACCCCCTCCCCATCCCGTTCCACCTCTCCGGCTATGAGCGGGTAAATCGCAAAGTCCCCTCCGGGAAGAAAGGCCTTTTTGTTGTCGCGAAACTGAGAGATAAGGCGATCAGCATCGGGGTTACAAGCTTTTAACGGAAAACGGCGTACTATACCACCGGTTCTCCCACGAAAACTACGCCATCGAAATTCGACTGGCATAGGTCGGTAAGCTATCTTGTACTTTGCACATGTCGCATATATTCCCTCCCAGTCAAAGGTGCTTCCGCTGAACTGCTCTTCCGGTACCCCGGCTGCGACTGTGATCAATCCCCCAGAAGGCCAGAACCCGAGTGAAGAAGTAGTATCTGGAAACAGAATGAATATAGGTGCTTATACATACCCATAGCAGCCTCAATCGTCTGAGCACAGTCCTGTAGCACATCACCAGCCTTTTGCTTTTTGGCACGCCGCTCTCCCTCCTTCAACAACTCCTCTATATGGCACGTAAAGCGTCAGTCCAGGTCTGGATGCATGTACTGAAGTTCGAGGCAAAAGAGACTAAACTCTTACCTCTGCCATGATCCACAGCCGCGTGTAATTTGAAGCCATCGTGTAATTTGAAGCCATCATGAATCTCCTCAATTAAGTCCTGGAGGTCGCTCTTCTTTCGCCTCACAATCTTTTGTTGGAGGAATGCAGCTAAGGGCGGACAGGTACTGAAGAAGTAAGGTACCTGGCCTCTTGACAAATAGTCCGGTACCAGAATGACAGATCCCTGCATCCCATAATAGCCCAAACTGTCCATCTGCAAGCAGGTGGGAGTGTCAGTATCAAGGACCTAAATTGATAAACGAAGGATTTTTGCAAAGCGCCTGCTCACAGTGTTGGCAATTGCTTGGTAAACCTTCTTCACGTGCTGCGCCTTCTGAGCCCATGTCAGTCCCTCTCGTTTTTTTTGTCCGATCCTCGGCTCCAACTCCTTCACCCAGAGAGTCTTCCAAGTATCCTTTTCTACAGGCGTTTTGATTCTCCAGGCATCTTCAAAACGGTCTATCCTGACCTCATAACCTTCCTCTTTATCCAGAGCGATCAACACATCTAGACCGGCAACCAGATTAGGATCTGGGATTCGGGGAATTTGGCCTGCAGTAAGTAGGAGGTTTATATTACACAAACGGAAATAAGCTTACCCATTCCCTCGAACGTAACGACGGCTCCCTCTACACCTCGATTGTGCATGTAGCTTTGGAACTCGATCCATGCGTTTCGTCCGTTGGTGGCTCTTTTCTTCGCCAGTAATGTAGAAGCCGATATCCTATGCATGAGATCCGCCGCTGACCAGTTTGTTTTCTGTGCCTTCTTGTAGCAAAGCAGGGCGATGAAGTCCTGTAACCGCTCTACAAATTTCGTTTCTGTACAGTCATGACAACCCAGAAACGGTGCGTCGTGGTTCTCCAGATTTTCCTCGATATTCTCTTGTATGTTCTCCTCCCTCTTCTTCGCCTCTGCTAATTTGCTCTGCAGCTTTTTCACCTGGTCATGCAGCGCATCTCTTTCCGAAGTGAGTGCGGAGATTTGCGCGCGATAAGCACTGGCGCTGGCGACGATAGTGTCGGATATCGCTCGACCACGGTTGACCTCTTCTTGCCAGAAATTCACCTGGCTTTGAAGGAAGGCCAGCGGTGACGGATCAGTAGCCTGTCGTGTTTGCATGGATGACGCTGGTGCTTTGTGTATGAGCGCGATAGGCTTGGTGAGTAGGGTGCGTTAGTATCAGGCACCTCACACAAACCATAACCCACAACTTGATTGGCTTCTTGTTGGTTGAAGTCTGTAGCGCCTCACAGCGCTTTTGGAAAGTCAGGCGATCGCTGAAGCGTTTTGCCTGTGGAAACGCGTCAAGAAGAGCATCACATTCGTTACAGAGAGACAACAAACCTTTTCACCCCGACATCCTCGGCACGCACTTTTGCTCACCATGAATGTCCGCTCACAGGTTCGCACGGCCCGAAAACTACGGCCCATCACAAACTTTCTCGGCAATCAGCAATTCAAAAGGACGCTGCAACGTAAACTAGAGCAACAAACCAGCAAGACGTGTAAGACGAACAAGAAATCAGGAATTGACGGTCTCTATGTGGTGGGTCCTGACTACGAGCTTGCCAGGTATGAACGGTTAGTAAAAGCGGAGGCGAAGGAAAAAGGATGGAAGGTACCCAACAAGAAGGAGCTGCAGAGGAAGGCAGCCAAGATGCGAGATACAGAAGGTCAGTCAGAAATTGATAGGAGTCAGCACGCATCAGGACTCTTATATCCTAGTTGCTCAAGCTTGCAAGCAGTATAGATGGATAGGTGATCGAGTGCAGGGTAATCTTGTGCGTAACGCTATGGACCGGCTCGACGCAGCGGTGGCCGATTTCGAAGTGGCGATCGCAAATGACAACTTCGCCGACAACCAAGATGACCCGATGAATTGGGCAGATGAAGCTCGAATACTAGGTTTCATGCAAGGCTTTATGCCATCGCATGACAACGTTGAACTGCTGTCGGAAATGTACCCGTGAGTTTACAGTTTATGGCTTGCTTAGCCTGCAGCACACGGATAATGGGCACCTAACCGAAACGCAATTCTTTTTGTTACGTAGAGGATGCTTCAAAGAAATACCGACCAATTATAGTCTTCATCGCATTGGTATCTGGAAGAGGTTTGCGCAAGAAGAACGAATGCTTGCGGAAGAGCTGCTAAATTATGCTGCTCAACCGAGACAAAAGCATTGCTCGGAGATGGAATGGCCGAGGGGAAAAAATCACGTCACTCTCGTGACACTCGAAGGTGTGTGATTAATCTGTCTCCTCTGAAGACACTGCAGGAACGCTGATCTATGGCAGACATATAGGGTTGATCCATGCCAATGACGTAGGCACTGCACGCGTCTGCTCGGAGCACGGCGTATGCGATGAGCACTCCTTTCGGCTGGAGCTTGTTTCGCGGGGATTTATACCCGGAGCAATGGGCATACACGCTATCGCCTTTTCCGCAAGTCTCCTCTCCTTTTACATGAAAGTCCTCGTGTATAGTGCTGCAGCTCGTCTTGCCTGGATTCAGGCTCTCTGCGATCACCTCAAGGTAACGAGTGATCATTTCCAGGCATCGATGAATTCTCTAATCCATGCTGTCTGTTCCCTGTTTGAGCTTCTAGGTGTCTTGGACTCAGCATTCTTCGCAGGTGTTTAGTGATGCCGTAGAGGTATATACACGACTGAAGGATATCAATCGGGCCAAAGTAAGTCTGAGATCTATGTTATCAGTCTGCGTCAACAGATCGCTCAACCGAGCGCTGTAGATCAACGATCTCATTCGACCGACACCGGCGGACCCAGGTGAAGAGGATCTAAAGCATCCCTCGCAAGATAATGGTCTACATCAGCAGATGATAGTGGAGGGGGAGGGCGAACCCGACGACGTGAGCGCGAGCTTGAAAGACAGATTACGAGGTGATGTGGGTGCTGAAAAGTGTCCCTCATGCTTCTACAAGGTTAGTACAGCGTACTGAATAGTCTAGTGAGGTGACGATGCGAGACTGAGCACAGCTTCTGGTGCATCTATCTAAATAGTTGACGAATGAACCGTTCCAAAAGTACGATTTGATGATGACGATCGACGGGAATTTTTCCTGGAAGCGCCTCGCAAGGGTCGATCAGGATTACGGCCGGCAATACGATGATAGCGCGCTCCGAATCCCTACACCTATCGTCGACCAACATGACGAAAAGGTTGTGCAAAACGGCAAGAAGAAGGCGCAACACACCGATGAGCAAGGCGAGGACAGTCAAGAGCGCTGCTCGGAAACTAAGCGAGAGGTGACGAAGACCATTTCCAAACACATCGAGGAAACGGGAATCGTGACTCTTGTGTGTAGACATGGTGTAGTCTGGAAGTACGTGGATATGGTGCGTAGTGGAGAAGGGTAAGCAAGTTGGCGAAGCGATGATATGCGAACGCTTGCTGAAACCAAAAGGTCATGCCAACACGCTCCCTCATAGGTCAAAGCACAGCAAGACTTTAGTCCATTGGCTTATTGTGAACGATTTGGCGAAAGGAACAGTGATCGGTTACGATACCGGATGCACCCTCAAGCAGACCTTGAGCTCAAGCAAGATGCTCAGTGCAGACGTGAAAGAGAACGATATTAGTTGTGGTAAGTTACAAACAGCGATGTTTCAGGTACTACAAATCCATCCGCGGATCCTTTGCTTACCCCTTGGTTTGGCTAGTGGTAGGGTCGTTCCATGGCTACGCCCATGTAAGAAAGTGTCAAGTTTTTAATCATGCGCGTTTCGTGGACGGAATGGGTCTTGAAGACTTTGAAGGCTGCGAAAGGCTCTTTTCGTACACCAACAAGTTCGCAGGAATGTGCAGGTAAGTTTTTATATTGTGAGTTGTCGCCGCCGTCTGTTGAAGCGGCCCGTCATTTGCCAGGAATTCCAGTCGCTATCTGCGCAGATGGATGCTATCCCATGCTATCCGGCATTGGAACTGGCAAAAATATCGCAATCAAGGTGAGTACTGAGTATACAGTGCCGGACAGGCAAACGTGACTAAAAAGATCCCAAAACGGGAATCAAATTAACGCGATAATTAACCATAAGATCCGCCTCAAACATAGCGCAAATGCATCTTTGAGATTAGTGGGAACTTTCTATCGGATTGGATTTCGAAAATATGAAGCAGTTTTTTCCAGATGGGCGAGATTTGTCGCAGGTGTCGGAGGCACCAACTATTTTGCTTCCGTGCTTACAAATCACACGAGTGTGGCCAACTCTGAGCCAGAACGGCAGCCCGTTTCAAGTTGCGGAAGTAAAGCAAGAGGTATAGCGAATTGACGGGGGTCTCGAGTCGCCCAACGAGCATGGCGATGCCCGCCAACGAGATGGCGAATTCGCTCATTTTGCCCTGTTTAAATCGTTAATAGCATAGCCAATTCTCATGCTACAGAGACGGGACTACCACTATGGCTCTTCCCAATACAAGGACTACAATCTGAGACCCATTTGTACTAAAAGACGAACCAAGCATGCGGAGCACTTCCCGAGACCTGTTTCGGGATGCCATCATGGAGTACATTGAGGTGGGAGATATTCATATTTGACGATATTCTGAAGTTACAAGTTGAAATTTCGGGCATCCCTACGTGGACGCATTGCTATTGGAGGCTTCCAGAGCTGACATCGCCTTCTCGGAGATCCTACGATGACTTTTCTGCTTCTTGACTGCCCACAACGCTGCATCTCCCACTAGACCCTGCCGATATGCATCCATGAAACGGTAGGAGCGGTTGATGTAACGCTTGATCTTGTCCAACCCAACACCTTCCAAAGCTTTCACCACCTCCTTTTCTGCCTGCTCAAGGCTGCCCTTCTGCACCTGCCTGTAGAGATATTTGCTATACCCCCAATACATCTCAATAGGATTGCATTCGCAATGGAACTTCGGCAAGAAGACAGCTGAATGTCCCTTAGAGAGAACGAGAGTTTCAAGAGCGCTCTTCTGCTCCTTGAAGTCTCGCTGGTTGTGCAGGATTCTGGCGTAGCAGCAATCAACAGCAGTATCCATGCATCTGGGATTGCACTTCGCTTTCTTCTTCCCAGGGAGGATCCCCCGCTCACTGAGAACCCTTTCTGTTCCTTTGGGCTGATCACCCATCATCAAACTTTGAACTTGCCCACGCATCTCCACGTTGGGAACATCCATGGGAACAACAGTATCCTTGTAGTAGACAGGAACCTTGCGCTTGGCCCCATCAGCCTTGTTCATGTCAAAAGCGTTCAATGCACCATCACCGTTCGATGCATGAGCTGACGACTGGTCGAATAGGAAGCATGCTTCAATATCTGGCCCAAAGGCCATGTTGTGAAGCTCGATAGCATGAGCCACCTGGACCAGCAGCTGCTTGGTGTCCCACCAAGGATCACCCTTAGAGCCGGGTTTAATGATCACTCTGGCATCATATGATGTGCCGGTAGAGGTGTCGACATGAGTAAGGCGACCGTTCGGAGTCGCATTGGTTATGAAGTCGGAAACATGAACCAGTCGTCCCATTCCCTTGCCAGGCAAGAACTGTTGACCCGGCCCGAGCCAATTGGTCTTTCGGTAGTCCTTCTGATGATAGCATGATTCATCGTGCCAATAAACCACCACCCTTCTCTCTCCCTCTTTGAGCTGAGGCGGAACCTCCTTCCATCCTTCCCCATCTGGCTCGAAGCTCAGACTGCGCCTTTCTACCTCTGACATGAGAGGCAGAAAGACCTCGCGACGGTATACAATCACATCCTCCCGCTCATGACCGTCCTCATACACCCCTTTTTTGGTTATCTTAAGGGTATACCCGCATTTGTTGAGCCACCTTCGCGCTGTGCGGTCGGAGATGGTGATCTCCTCAAGGTATCCGCATCGAGGCAGAATGTCATTGGTAACAGCATGAGCGAAAGCTGGAGGTGTGATAGAACCCTTCACTTGTCGGTGAAGCCATGCGAGGACTTCCTTTTGCACCGTCTCCACCTGCAAGAGGCTGGAACTCGGCCGCAGCCCCCCTCTGGCTTCTGCAGGAAGCCGCTTGAACCTGAGATAGAATCTGGACAGATATCGTATCCTGCGAGCCAATGCTACTCCCTTTCCCAGTCGCCACATGTTTGCGACTGTCTCCGAAGCGGAAAGGATACTTTGTTCCTTGAGCCGAAGGACGTAAAAGCATCTTAAGATCATGAGAGGTGCGGTTTCAGCGACGTGTAGAGTCGCGCCCGGTCGCTTGCCCTTCTCGAGTGTCTCATCGATGAGATTGATGGCATCTGGGATAATCATAGGAAGCGGAGTGGTGTTTGAGACGGAAGGCTCATTGGGTGTGACCTCTTCGATGGCGAGCGCGACTGAGACCCCGGGATTGGTGCGCCTCGAGAAGGAGTCCAGCGCTGCTCTGTCTTCTTGTTCTGCAGACCATAACTCAAGGACTCAGTATTGTGACACAGCAGTAAGATAGTCGCAGCACGAACCTTCGCGCTCAAGGGCATCAATAGTCATCGTATTCGTCTTTTCCATTCCCAGTTCTACCTCTCCTTCAGCAACCTCGGTGCTCCCAGAACTTCCCTCCCAATCCTCCTCAACCTCAACCTCAACCTCTTCCTGCTCATCTGGATTCCCATCCGCCAGCTCATCCATTTGCAGATCGAGAGCGAGCTCTTCACCTCCTCCTGCCGCACCGTTCCCCTCTTGCGACTGAACCCATGTCATGATGACCGCAGACTCCAGCTGAGAAACCTCCACGACCTCAGGGGTGGAACCATCCTCCGCGAGTAGTGTCGCTCCTGCCTCATGCATATCGTCCTCGTCAGAATCTATGACAATGATATCCGAGGGACTCAATGGTTCGGCGACGCTGGGGGGATTTACTGATGAAATAAGAGCAACTGTAGTGCTGTTCGGCTTGAAATAGGAGCCGAATGATGTCTGCGTAAGCGGTCTTGGTAGATTGTACCCTCGTGCGATCCCATCTTTGAGGCCTTTAAATTCTCGCTGTTTCGTTCTCGGATGCTTGTCCTCGAATAGCTTTCTGCCGCGGCCTCTGAATCTTTCTGGATAGGGATACATGGGCATCAGAATGAGAAACGGGCTATGTTACAACTCTACGGAGGCTGCACTTCTAACTGACTCTTAACAACCTTCTTCCATTCCAAATTCAAAGCCTTCATCTGCTTAATAACCTGCATGCTCCTGTGTACATCTTCCTCGTCCCTATCTGCTTCATCATATACATAGTCTGAGTCCTCAGGATTGTCGAAGAACACGATGATCGGCTCAGTATCGTCTTCGGAGTCGAACGCGACTGAGTCCGAGGGGTTCACAGGGGGATCTGGAGGTGTGGCTCTGATGATTGATGATGTTTGCGGTAAGGTCGCAGCTTTTTTGGTACTGCCGAAGGTGCCATTTGAGTTGCGCGCGCTGTCTCCCTTCTTATATTTGACCATGACGAATTTTAAGCGATACAGGAAGATACCACGATGTTTGATTTGGGTTCTCACGCCGCTATTACTTATCTTAAGGTCTCTGTTGTCTATCAGAATCAACCCATGCCGGTGGATAGATTGTCACTCAATCGTTCTCCGATTTTTTCACTTGTGTCTCAGCCATTACGCGTTGCGTATACGCGTCACGCGTCGTGTATAGAGAGCGGGGAGAGAGGCTGGCTGCTGTTTGCCCGCCCTTTCCCTCGGTTTTCGGCTCAGCATGGGCAACGACTCATAACTGGTCTCACAACTGACTCCGAAGAAGGCTCAAAATCCTTACCCCCCCTCTCGATGCGGCAAACGCACGGAAATCAAAAGTTGTCTGGCGGTCAACTCAGGCGATATTTGTCGTGCGGAAGCAAATTTTGAATCCCCCCCAGACAGCGGGAATCGACTCCTTTTCATTTGAGGCCTCGTCTGGCAAAATTTCTAATGATTTTCATGGATATTTATGGAGAAATTTCATGTGTCATCTTTGCCTGTCCGGCACTGTAGC